>PVKN010031375.1:0-12506 GCA_004027915.1 Capromys pilorides | reverse complement strand
ATCAGAAGGAATGGGTATTTTGTTTTCATTAAGTCATGCATCATTTAGTGTGGAGCTGGCAAGAATAATTACAGTGTGGTTAGTGACTTAAGCTTGAAGCAAAAAGCATTCAGACAAGATTTCAGTCCATATTTTCTATCTCTAGAAACCACAAAATATTTTATTAGATGGTATATCACAAATGAAGGTCTATGTAAACATTGAAAGCTACCCACTAAATTTAAATCATTTTGGTTAATATGAAAATAGAAGAAAAGAAAGCCACTGTATTAACCCAGGGTAGAAAACATTTAGTAAATGATTCCTATCTCAAGGTTTTCAAGATTTACCATTCATTACAAATTACAGTGTCAATAAGAGTTCTCTGTAGTATAAATTTGCAATGAGCCGGAGTAATGGTAGTTCTTAAGCATGAATTCAAGTAAATACAGGTGTGACCTTTGAGATTACATTTCTCAAAAGTAACATTACCTAATGTTTTATAATAAATATGTGTGAGCCGGGCGTGGTGGCGCACGCCAGTAATCCCAGCACTCAGGAGGCTGAGGCAGGAGGATCAGTGCAAGTTCAAGACCAACCTGGGCTACAAAAGTGAGGTCGAGGCCAGCCTGAACTGCATAGTGAGACCCTGTCTTAAATAAATAAATAAACAAACAAATAAATAATAAATAAATGTGTTTTAACTAATAAATAATACAGACTATATTTTAAATATATCTAATGTGTCCAATCTTTGTATGTACCTCCCCATCTACATAAACACAAGCAGATATTAAAATGTTATGGTTTCAGTTCATATTTGCAAGTGTTTTCAAATTAAAAGACAAAATTATTTCCCTATTATCTTACTATAAATATTCTGCAAATATTTAAATTTTAAGTTTGAAAGCAAAGAATGAGTTTTGAGTTTAAAAGCATGACTTCAGGGTACAGATAGTTGTCATAGTATTTAAAAAGCCTCAATAAAACTTTATTTACTTATTTATTTGTTTATTTATTTTTGTTATGGCCAACTCAGCCTGCCCTGGAGGTGGGGCTGGTGCAGCATGTGGTGCTGGGGATTGAACCGAAGTCCCTGTGGTTGCCTAAGCAGGTGCTTTACACCACTGAGCTATCTTGCTGGCCCAAAAAGCTTCAGTAAAAGAGATTCTCATTCCTAGATTATTAAAGAACACAAGCCTTTCTTTTGCCGTATCAGAGAGTATTTCAAGCTTATTCATTGTTACTATTTGAAACAGGATGACCTTTTTCTATGTGATAGGTTCTGGCCCTAGTATGAATGCTAAAATCATCATAGTGCTGAATATTATTCTAAATCACAGTTTTTTAGCTCCCCAACACTGGTGACAATTAATATGACACTTCCTGACAACCAGTCACTTGTGGTCATCTAATATGGCTGATGCCCTTAAACAAATGCCCATCTTCCCAAGACTACCTCCCCGCTTCTCCAACTCAGCCCAGGACGCAACTTCCTTTCATCCTTCCTGCCGCCTCCAGTAAGACCCCAGTCAGCTCTCTTAGGTATATATAAATATCCCTTCCAAACTCCGCCCCTGGCAAAAGGCCGTAAAAGCCTCAGCCTATCTTTGTATCCTCAAAGAAAATAAGCCCCTTTCCTTTTTACTTCTGCCTGTTTCTCTGCTATGTTGTGCACCTGAAAAAACCTATCACTATGCAGCTCAGGCTGACATCAGCCTTGACATCTGGCTTTTGATCCTCCTGCCTCAGCCTCTGAGTGCTGGGGTTGAAGCTGTGCACCACTCCACCTGGCTCTAAGGGTATATTGAGAAAAGTGTGTGGACGTTAAAATCTTGTTGATTGCATTTGCTTGAGAATCCAAAGGAACCCCAGACTTCAGAAGGCAGACCTTTGGTACTAGGGTGCAGCCTGCCTCTCCTGCCTGGCTGGAGCCCTGCTCTCTGATGTGAAAAAGCAGGGCAGATAGATGCAGATGAGTCTTGGTTCTGCTTTTCATGGACCTTATGGTTTCATGCAAATCATCTAACCAGTTGAAGTCTCTGTTTCGTTGGCTGCTAAAGTTAGGTTTAAAATGTTTACAACTTTTTGCCCCATATGTATGAAAAATACAAATTTTGAGTTTCTCATATGGGAGAAACCAGGTGAGATGGAAGCCTGTGTGTGTGTGTGTCTGTGTGTGTGTGTGTGTGTGTGTGTGTGACTTGTTTTACTTAACATTATGCTCTCTGTTTTCCTCTGAATTCAAGTTTGTTTTTCTAGAGGATAATGATAATCAGGGTGTTAACTATTATTATTTTGTTATAAAAAATAAAAGTGTTCACAGTGTGGGGCAGCTGGGAGGATGAGATAGACGATCTCTTGGTCTGTGTAGTGGTCACTGCACGGCTCAGCGAGCAAGCTCAGGCCTCGGCCCTGGTCTGAGCTAGCTATGGGCTGAGCGGTGAGGGGGGCGAATGACTTTTGAGGTGGTCCGACTTCCACCAGGGCCCTCACAACTTCCTTCCTGTCTGCACTTCTCACGCAGCCCTTCACATTTCCCCACCTCTGTTATAAGGCTGGAAGCAGGGGCACACGGGGGTGGGGTGGGGTGGTGGTGCATGTGGGTGTGAGTGTGTCTCTCACATAGTGCGTGACTGTTTTATTTGCTTCCTCTCCCCTTGCCAGCCCTCCTTGCTGCCCCTTTTAATTCTGTTTAAAGAATGAGCAGGGAGGGAGTGAAGGAGAAAGAGAGAGTGCCTGCCATCGAGAAGAGACATTTCCAAGAAAGGAAGATAGTTAGATAACTGTTCCTTCCTCCCTCCTCTAAGAAAACCCCCTCTGAGATTCAGCTCTTTGTGAAGATTAGAGGTTTCTGACAGTTGGGTGCTGGAAGAAGCCCCAAGCCAGACTCCTGGTTCCACACCAGAGGAAGGCTGATAGGGCACCTGGCCCCAGCCCGCAGGAGGAGTGTCGCAGCCTGCACGGCAGTGCCTCCCAGGCCTTCCAGACCCTGCAGGCCTCTGTGGGCCACGCTGGAAATGCAGTAGATGGTGTCTGAGGGCTGAGGCGGGGCCTGAGCTCACAAACCAGGCTGTGACCCCTGCCTTCATTTTCCAGAGTGGAGCTCACCTCTCCTCGGTTGCAGGCAGAGGTTGCCTTCACCCCAACCACTGCTTTTCTGAAAGAAAGAGGATGTTGTCTTTTGCTGTTTTGAACTTTGTGCCATCTTAAATCTTCTAGAAGCTGGCGTGAGAGAAATCCTTCATCCTCACTTTGCCAGTGACATCTGAAGTCAGTCTTCATCTTTGCTGAAACTGGATCAGTCTATGCTGGCCAGGCACCCGTGGGCTCTTCAGCAAGAGCAAACAGCCTAATGTTGAGCAACAAGGTGAGGAGCTGCCTCACACACTGTTGGGGCTGCGCCCTGCTGAGGACCGTGTTTCGCTTTGGCCTGCCTGTCCTCTATGGGACAGTCCAAGGCAGTTTCTCTTAGTTTCACACTGGAGGCCCAGAAGGCTCTCTCGTCTTGAGCTATGTTCGTTTTTATCCAGTGAGCTCTGAATTTTCTATGTGGTTTGTTTCTTGCTTCATGCTATTTGCCAAACCACAGAGCAGGCATTGTTTCTTTTAACCTCACTCCTTGTTTTAGCTTAATTTTTACCTTTATTTCTCTTGACCTCATTTTAAAATCTTTTGTTTTTAACTCATTTTATCTTGCTGAGGTGCGCCAACCAGTACAAGCGATTTTTTTTTTTTTTTTTTTTTTCTATCCTGTAATGGGAATTGATCCCAGGCCTTAAGCTTGTGAGGCAAGCGCTCTGTGATTGAGTTACAGTCCTGGTCTAGATCCATTGATGAAAGCAGAGATAAATAAAGTATCCAGTCAGCATAGGTTCTGCTCACCTAATAATGGTGCTATGGTGATTTAGCTTTACACAGAATATTTTCTAGAAGATAATACATCCATCAGAGAGCTTGTGCATCTTAGTGGGCAGACTGAGTTTCTACCAAACTTTAACAAATTGATACTTGGGTTTAGGTATGAGTCCCTTGTGTGGTTGGTAGCTGCAAGTCCATCCAGGAGACAGTCATCTTTGTATCTTTTATTCCTCTGTTGCTGTGCCCAAACAGACACATGAATCTTTCGAGACCTCTTCGAACGCACTGGCTTGTTTACACCTCAGCGTGTTTGCACAAAACATTTGCTTCCATCTAGGATGTTCCCTCCTTAAGCTCCCAGGTGGGCTCCTTCTTCTCCATTAGAACAATGGGGACACCGCCCAAGTGGGAAGTTTAAAGTACTAGTGACACCCAGGCCTCAATCCAGGCCAATTAATTTAGAATCTTTGTGGGTGGAGTCCAAGTGCTGATACTTTTAAGAAGCTTCTCAGACAATACTAATTTTTAGCCAGGGCTATTGGCATGTTTAAGTTTCAGCCTCACTGTCAGCTGCCCAAAGAAGCCCTCTTTGGTCACCCCCAGGATGCAGATACTGTTGAGTCCTGTGACTTGGCTGCTTCTTTGGCTCCTTTGGCACTGTGGCTGTGTTTTAGAATTACAACATTTCTTTGAGTGCTGTTTCTCAGATTCCTCCCCTTCTCTAGATTCTGGATGGACCAGAAGACATCAGTGTGGGTCTCTGAGTTTTTCACCCACGCACAGTCTCAGGCCCAGAATAGCATTCTCAGTGAGTGTGTCCCCAACTGCACCCCACCACCGAACACTGTGTCTCAACAGACAGCAGCTCTGCCATGTCCACTCACTTGAATGGCAGTGACTTTATTCCTATGGCCCACAGGCATTTTGACCAAGACCCCACCCTGAGAGAAGTGCAGCTACCTGAACATTTAGGGCACAGGCTGTGGAGACGGCACCATGAAAGGTAGTTGGTTCAGGCAGTGCAGCCGTCATCCAGATAGCTGCAGGTGGTCTCCACATCTGGATTGCAGAGGGCCAAGACAAAGAAATTAGTGTTTTCAGGCAAATAATGAAACTCCCAATGTCTGAAAACAACTCAGAGTTCAGTACCTCCCTGACAGGTGCAGAGTGTCAGCCGAGATCTCAGCATGGTTGAGCTCATTCTTTCCAAATTATTATTTGATAATTATTAACAGGGCAAAGCCACACAAACACCTCACCGTGCCGTGGTCCTTCACAGCTCCCCTGTGCACCAGGCTGATGTGTGAATTCCCAGGTGCTTTGCCCTAAGCTTAAAGTAACCAAGACCCATCAGTGCAGTGGACTTTGTTTTTTCTCTTCTTAATTTTACTTTCTTAAAGAATCATCTTCATTTTTCATTCTCTGTTCCTAGAACTATATGGAGGGGATTTGCTGCAGAAAGTGGAGTTACGGGGAGAGAAATGATCTGAGGATGAGAGACGTGGAAGGGAGAGAAAAGTTAGACACAAGCGCAACCATGAGGCAAGGGTCTCGTTCTGCCTCTTAGCTGGCTAGGTTTCATGTTCTCACGGGCTTGGGGGGGAAAACGCACGTGTACATCCCCAAGCCCTCACAAATGAACCCCCCTCTGCAGAGAAGCCAGCTACAGGAAACTGACTGATATACAGGAACTTGCTAATCGCTTTGTCACATTCGGATTGTTCCTGCTGTCTCAGTTGCCTCGCACATGCTGAGCCCAGCCACCTCTGGTTGACTTCTCCACCGGCGAGATTTCACATTTTTGGTTCTTCCAACGTGAATCAGTCATATTCGTGGATGGAAGGGTCCGGGCACCTGCCACACTGAAGAGCCTTGGGCTGTGTTTGTGTTTTACCTACCTGCCCCGGGCAAACTTGACTTCCGGAGTCAGGCACTTTGGTGGCAAGACGTTTTGGGGGGGCATTCCACAACAGGTAAGATTTTTACCTTTTAAAAGCTATTTCTTCAAAGTCAGCAGGAATCTTTCTGATTGTATTTAGCTTTTACTTCAGGCTAAAGATGGTAATGACCTTGTTCCACCTATTATAAAGTACGGAACCAGCTTATAGAAGATGAGGGAGTCACTTGCTCTCCACCCCTTCCCCTGAAATCTGAAAAGGCACACATAGGTTTTGGAAACATTAAAAAGGACAATGGCTGGGTTTTTAGATGATTTTCTAGATGTCTTCATAGAGAGTGCAATCAGCTATCATTGAGCCCAATTCTATGGGTAGTTTAAAATTTTAACTTTAAATATTACCCAATGTATGATGAATAAATCTAAATATTCTCTAATATATACAGACATCAACTTTAATATATTCAGAAAAAAACAGAACTAAGAATCCAAATGATGTAGATTTCGACCCCTGATTCCTGACTTGCTTGTTTACCTCCAATCACCACTTTCTAAAAGTAGCCTACGATGGATATGTTGCGCTTTGAAATTAAATTTAGTGTTTTGAAGCGGTTTGATTGATTTGGACACATGCTGTGAAGGTGGTTAGATTTTGAGACATTCAGTGGCCTTGGTTGTAGCTAAGAAAAGTTTGGGAAATCAGTTTAGCTTTGCTAAATTAAAGCTGCCATTGAAGTACTCAAGCAAGATGAACACTTGTCTTGGGAGGCTGGAAACAGGAGGATCACTAAGAGTTCATTCTACATAGAGAGATCCTCTAGACCCTATACTCAATACCAAAAAAATAAAATAAAATAAAATAAATGATGAGCACTTATTGGTTCTGAGCCAGTGCTATAGATAATACAAGAGAAATGCAAAGAAAACTCATCTTCAGTGGAACTTAGACGCAAGTAGTTGTGGTGAGAAGTAGGACTGAGGTAGCAAGGCATGATGGGAACTGGCCATGAGTGGGGTCGCAGGGGTGAGGGGTTCCAGGAGTTCAGGACGGGAACTTGTGGACAGGCCTTGGAGTGGTCAGAAAGAGGAGAGCTTTGGAAGGGTGTGGACTTTCAGCGCATAGAGAAGGGGAAAGTTATTTTGATCTTGAGCTCCGAGTGCCCTTTGACAAAGGTGAGCCTTAATTAATGAGGGTAACCAGGTTGAGGAGAGGAGCAAGTTTGTTTTACATACTGCCAGAGGTAGGATTAGAAAGTTTGTGGAGACCTGGAGGGATGGCTGAGGAGAATGGACCCTTTCCCCCTTACTAGCTGTTTCGGCTCTGAGTTCTGTTTGAGGGTGCATGGCAGTCTTTATTTCCACCCTTGGGGTTGCTTTCTGCACCCTCAAGCCTGTTGGTGGTCCCTCCTTTGTCTTTTAGTGTCTTCCTTTAGTGCACTGTTTATGCAGAGAAAGGCATGTGTGACTTGGGGTCCATAGAAAATCTGCACTTCTGGTTTTTTATGTTTTAAGAAGGCCCTTCAACCATCCTGTAATTAACGTGGCCTTCCTCTTGGGAGGACAAGTTGGCCAGGGGATAAGCAAGTCTGTGTTTCTCAAAAGCCTGTCCTAAATCCCATGAATCAGGTGTCATGTCTTGTGGATGTCTGAATGAGGTGTTACGGAGGGGACTTGTTGCTCTTCTGTCTGTGGTTGTGGCTGTCAGGACTAACGTTGTCGCAGAGGTTCCTGGCTGTGAAACATCTAAGTACGTATGATACAAACATACAGAATGGGAGGCAGCTTGCTGTGCAGTGAATCAATCCTCTTTTGGTTGTGGAAGCCTAAACAAGTGATGTCTTCAATGTTTAGATTTTTAAAAATATCTGTGAAATATCTCTAACGACAGTCATAATAGCTGAAAATACTAAGCCCCAGAGTTGCTGGGCAGATAAAATATATGTGAAGCATTTAGCCTACTGCCTGGCATAAAATAAACTCTCAAAGATGTAGCTATCATGATTCATTTAAAAATTATCAGTAAGTGTTTATAGTACATGACATTTACATGGATCTGAGGGAGTGGGTATCTATGCATAATAGGTCTTGATTTTTTAAATTCCCTTTCCTCTCTCCACTCACCTCCCTTCCCTCAACACTAGATCCCCATTTCCTATTTGCATTATCATTGTTATTTTTAGTTTATTATGTTAGGACACATAATGTTTGCATTCCTTGTGGCTGTTTGGTAAAGATGTGGCTGTGGACACAAATGAAGACAGTCTGATCTCTGGGCCAGGAGCAAGTTACCCACAAACGAACACTTTTATGCTGATCCTTTTAAAGGAAATTGGGGGTGACAAGCACAGGCCGGGCATTAACATTTTTTTCAGTACCAAGTGTGCACTAGACATAAGACTTGGGAGGCTTATACTGATAGCGCATACTTTTTTTTTGTAAAGGAAAATCAGATTTTCCATAGCGGGCTCTTGGCTTCTAATGGAACTCCCTGTGCATCTGCTGTCTTACTTCTGGGCTTCTGTGGTTGATGCTGCTCTCTGAGTACTTTGGGTGGAATCATACGGGTTCTTGGAGTTATGGGTAGAGAGTGACATTTTTTTCTGAGATCATTCCGATTGCATTATTTAACTTTATGATATTTTGATTTTAGAACTAGTAAGGCACAAGTGAAATGCACTCCTGCTCAGGAGCTCGAACTAATTTTGATCTCTCTCATAGCTTATTTGGGTTCTGGATGCTTGGGTCTGGGTGACAGCCAAGATTAAAAAGCAGCCTGTTTCCTCTTTTACCCTCTAGATTAGAGATCCTTTTGGGCTAGAAAGGCCCCTTTTAAAAATGCAAGCGCAGCTGGTGCCTTAATTATGCAGGAGAATCTTAATTATTTGTGCAGATTACTTTGTTCAAACGGTAATAGTGTTTTTTCCTAGACACTCCCTGAGAACATAAGGGAGGGAATTTGGGGCTCTGTGTGTGGAGATGGATGGATGTGGATCACAGCAGGTGTGTGGAGGAGCCCGGAAGGCATCAACACTGGGGTTGGCTGCGCAGAGCTGGAAGAGGGGTGGGGAATGTGGAAGGGAGGGCTAGTGGGAAGGCGGGTGCCAGAAACACACAGGCCCTCTGTGGTGCACAGGCCCTCCGTGGTGCTTTAGTTACTGGACTCCAGCAGCTGCTTGAATCCCCTCAGTAACTTCTTGGTAAGTTGCATAGGAGACTGTCATGCTGCTCACCAGATGTGGACAGCAACCTCAGAGGCGATGTTCATTTGTCTAGTTCTGGCCTGGAATAGTGTTTTCTAAAGCTGACTGGACATGAAAACTACTTGGGGGAGTTTTAGAGAATTAGGAATTTTCATGAATCATACCATAACCTTGGGAAGAGATCCAAAAACCTATATAATAGAAAATATAAGCCCTAAAACAACCTGGAACAGTGATTTTACAGGTGAGGCTGTGGGAGCCATTCTTCTAGAAAAAACTCTCCTACCTGCACCTAGGATAGTAAACTGAGTAATTGCTGAGATAAGCAACTTGGTCTCTTGATTGTTGTGATTAACGTCTTCATATAGAAAATGTTTTGTGTTCGTTTTGAATCTACTTCCTGGGATGAGTTCCTGGGATTAGGAGACCTCATTGGGGTGTGAGCTTCTGTAGCATACTTACATTTTAATTTGCAAACATAGCATACTACTTCTTAAAAAGCTCTTAAATTTCTCCTACATATAATCTGGGGAAACCCAAAGAAAGAAATGTGTTCTCAAGAGAGAAAGTGCCAGTCACCTCCCAGCCTTCTTTTCCTGTAAGATAGAATACTAGTGAATTACTTTTGGAAGAAATTTCCAGACCATCACTGAATACCCTGTGGCTTCCTAGAGCATAACTTGGAGACTTCTTGTCTCTGCAGTTACTTCTTGTAAAACTGAAGTCAGCAGTGATCTCTTCCCCATTTCGTAGAAAAGAAAACCAAGGAAGACAGTGAAGTAACATCCATGTGGCTCTCATTACATTTGCCACACAAGTAGTTATACTTTCAGTTTATTGTTAAAGCAAGTGACTGAGTAGCTTATGTACGTGACCTCATGGAAAAAAACTCTGTAAACTAAATTTTGTGGAAGGATGGGTAATGAATCAACCCAGGTAGGAAACAACCACTGGTGTGTGTGTGTGTGTATTTTGTTTTATTCATTATTTGCATAATCTATCTTAAAATCATGGTCATTATTTGTTAAGCAGACAAGAACAAGGTGAATTTTCACTGAGCTTCAGTAACAAAAGGTGCTCTTGCAAAACATCAAGTGAAATGTACAGCTGTTTTCTGTTACCAGCCTGCATTTGCTTGCAAGAGCAGATTGTGATATTTTCAGAAAGTTTGCAAGCAGGTAGACTTATTTGCTCCTTTTTTTTTTTTTTTCCGCATGACGGAAATAATAATAGACCACTACTGGGTGATATATGCTACTGGGTCATTTCTTTGTTCAGTAGTGTCATGTTGGCATCTAGAAACTGGTTATAATGGGAGCATTTATGCCACAGAAATCAGCAAATGCAAGTCAAGCTTGTTACATTTTTTGAAAGCCTATTGCTAAACATTTTCTAGCATACCGCTAAGGAACTGTGTGAAATACAAATATGGCAATTAGTCAATAAGTAACAAGCTCCATTAAAATGTTTGTGTACTTTATTCATTCCATTTTATCTCTCAAAATCCTAAATAAATAATTCAGAGAAGGAAGAAATAATATGCATGAACACATTCACTGTATTATCATTTATAACAGCAGAATCTGAAAATAATTTAAATGCTATGCAGTAGAGTTTCTCAAAGTATTTACTCCATGGAATATTTTGTAGTGACTAAAGCCATAGTTATGATAGTTAATGGAAATATATTTGATATGATGTTAAGTTAGTAAAGCAGGACTAAATTTTTCATTGTATTCTGATTTTATGATAAGGCAGAATTAAATATGATCTATAAAAAGTGCAGGTAGAGTATCTGGCATTTTAGAATGGTGAGATAGAGAATTCGGTCCATGTACTGTGGTAGTGATGTGCGTTCACTGAAACCCTTGGCAGAGGCCTCTAAAGAAGTGGCCTGAGTTGTTTTAAGAGGAAGCTCTGAGGAGTTCTGTGGACCAGGTGAGGCTTGGACATCGCAGGCTGAGGTCGGCTGCAAGTCCCATGAACAGGGTCGTGTGAAAGGAGTTCAGGTCTCAGTGTCTAGAGTTGTTGGTGCAGCGGGGTCCTGAGAGTAGCTGAGAAAGCTGCAACTGGCTGGCTGGGCTCTGAGGACTTACTAACTTTGACTGTAGGAACAGGCAACCAAGGTTGTCCCACGCTAAGGCCCCCAAGTATTTTCTGGACTCAACTCGTTGATAAGTAGACTGATAAATATCACAGGGAAAGCTAGTGCAAAGTGGTGGGGAGCGGGACAGAGAGCTTTTCCTAGGAAGAGACCCTGATTTCAGAGGGGAACAAAACACATGTGAAAAGAGCTCCATTTTGATTTTTAAAGACAGAGACTGAAATGAGCAAGGCTGTGGTCTTCTAAATCCTGGGCTCCAAGTTTATTTAAGAGTCGTCCGGAGAGATGAAGAACATGTTAACAAACACGGCATCCTGAATCCCACTTCACACATTCTGATAGGAAGATTGGTTTGGGATTGGCAGACATACGCCATGTCAAACAAGTCCTCCGGCCCTATAAAAACTGATATGAATGATCTGTGTGCTTTGAGAAACACTAACAGATTGAAAGTAATGATTTGGTTTGGTGCAGACTCTTTGCGTGTGCATTTGTGTGCATGTGTGTGCATACATGCGCATGTGTGTGCTCATGTGGTGGGTGAGGCTGTTTCTTGGCAGCTCAGTGTCTACAAATTTCTAATGTAAAGGCAATATGACAACAGAGAAAGGCAAGAAGGGACTAGTTTACTTTGCCTCCGAGAGTAAACTAAAAACAGGAGGCCAGACCTGATGATACTCCATTAAAGGAATATAGTTTGTACCACAAAATTCCCTCCAGTGGTTAAATAACGTTCATCAGGTACTTGAACCAATTGAAAGCAGCTGAGAACAAGAAAGCTACAAACACAGAGCAATATGGTCATGGGTAAGGATGAGGATCCATGAACATTTAATTTCAAACCACTAGATGATGGTAATTAAGAATAAACCTATTTGGCTAGCTGGGGAGATAGCTCAGCGGCCTAAGCCCCTGCCTGGCAAGCTCAGGGTCCTGAGTTAGATCCCTAGTACCGAGAAAAAAAGAAAAAGAATAAACCTATAGTAGAATCTAGAGGAGTTATATGCAGAAAACACTTGGGGCCTTAGTGTATGGCAGTATAGAAAGAACATTTTTATGAAAATTTTGAGTGAGATATAGATAGATAGATAGATAGATAGATAGATAGATAGATGATAGATAGATAGATATAGATAGGTAGATAGACAGATAGCACTTGACGCTCTAACTGGTAATAACAATTAGATAGACATATGCCATATCAACATTAGGTCACAAAATAAGCATATGGAAAGTAAGTAACTTTATAACAGAAAGCATGGGTCTGAGATTATCTGCTTCGCCGGGCTTAAAGAGTTCCAAAATAGCTTTTAATGTCTTGTGTTCTTACACTGAACACAACCCCTTTGCTCTTGTCCCCATGTCTTCTCAGGGCATGGCTTGATAGACCAGGAGAAGCGAGGGCCCTTCTTTACCTTGGAGGCCAAGTTCAGGGTGCGCTGATGAGTGAGGGTCGGACCCCCTG
>PVKN010031374.1:0-12509 GCA_004027915.1 Capromys pilorides | reverse complement strand
CTCTCTCTCAAGCAAATGATTGGTTTCCAAGAAAACGAAAATAGTATTAAATGAGAGTAAGAGACTAGCAAAAATACTTAAGGGTCGACAGGCTACAATTTTGTATATGTTTAGATTTCTACATTCGTATGTAAACATGTGTAACCACTTTTATCACATTCTATAGAGATTTATTAGAATATCAATGATTGACAGATAATACGAATTCCAAGTTAAGTCTGAGATATTAGATACTCAGAAAGAGAGAGATGTTAAGCTCAAGAACCTATGTTATAGAGTAATAGTGTCACTAAGCTTTTCTTCCGAACGGTTAAAAATATAAGTTTACAGACCAAAAATTGGAGAAAAAAAGGGCTACAAGGATAGCCAATATTTTGGCCCTAGCCCTTCAAGGTCAGTGAGGACTCAGGACATAAGAGAACCTGTGCTATAACATCCTATAACTCATTGGTTTCCCAAATTTTCTGTTCAAGGTATTATGGGGCTACAGAGGAAAGGGACTGAAGATATACAGTGTACCTAAGGAGAGTCACCTAGAGAGAAGCCATTCTCTCATCTTTCACAGAGAGCAAATTGGTCAAGTAATGGCAGTGACTCATCCAGACGACTGACACTGACACCATTTCTACAAAGCACTGTACCTGGTTTCAAAGTAAACCTGACGGGATTTGACTGACCTTGGGAGATGCAAAAGGTACATGCTTTGTTATACAGGTCTTGATTTAGCTTGCCCTTAACCACTCAGCAGAATAGTTTAACCATGAGGCATAAAATAAAGAGCTAGATTATTATGCTGAGCTATAATAGGCTTAAATCAACAACTTCCATCATTGCTAGTTTTGCCAATAACCCACTGAGAATATGGAACATTGGATTATGTATGCAACTACTTTCTCTTAGTTTAATTAGAAGAAATTTTTTTGTACCAATAATAATTAGAAAAATTTTCACGTCTGCACCCTGTTCTCTGTATAACTACTAGGAGGACAACAATAAGCATTATTGTATGGAAATGTACTACTAACTTGTTTTGAAACTGTTACATTGTTATTTCTTGTTAAATCCAATAAAAAAAGAAGTCCCAGTTAACCCAGGCATACCTCTCCTAGGTAGTTTTCCAGGAGAACTGAAAACATCATGCCACAATGATATATGTGCAGCTATGTTTATAGCAGCATAATTTGTCATAGCTAAGCCTTGGAAAAAAACCGAAATGCTCATCAAATGAGAAATGGTTAAAAAGGATGTGGTATTGCTATACATGATATTTTTATACAATAGAGTATTGCTCTGCTATAAAGATAAACTTGAGGATTTTATAGGCTAATGGATGCAACTAGAGACCATACTCATAAGTGAAATAAAACAGCTACACATGTAAATGTCATATTATCTCCCTAGTGTAAAAGTCTGCAAGTGTAAATAATCCAAAAAATATCATAGGTACTGTGAAAGGAAAGGAAATGGTGCAAAGAGAAGGCGAATATATGTATCATCAGTACAATTATTCAAGCTATTTCTACTGGTTTATTGTATTGTAAGGAACAGATAATGCTAATTTTTAAAATTTTTCTTCATTCTCTTTAATTTTTGTGAGCAATTTTGATTTTTATATCTGGTGATCTGAACAACTAATTTAAAATAAACAATATGCAATACAGTGATCACTGTGGAATTCCTATCATTTTGTGTGGTGAAATTGTGTATTGTTTCTACTTTTTTTTTATCATTTTATTCTCTTTTAAAAAAAGTGAAGATAAATGAAAAAAATAGTGATGTCCAGAATATACTAGATGTTCCACGCATGTTTACTTTTTCCCAATAAGCAAGGAGCATTGTGCTAGAAAAATGTCTGGTATAAACTACATGGCCTATTCATTGTTGCTCTTTGCTGTCTGTGTGAGTTAAGTTGTCCTAGGAGTGGACCTGGATATGTGCTTATTTATTTTCCCTTTGTGTAAGGTTAAGTTAGAATATTTTCATCATACATGTACATGTTTTGTTTCTTGTAATCATACTTGGTTAGAGGTGCTCAGTATAGCGAGCCATGCATTATTATATTTTTTCAGGGTACATTTGGTGGTCTAGAATATTATGTGGACTATACTTGGTAGTAAGTGTTTCTTTATTTCCACTGACGTATGAGTATGTTCTGAAATACTTTAGGAATTACTAGGTGATCTATGGTTTTTGTCTCCTTGGAAGTGAGAGTGATACTTTTTTTTCAGAATATTATTTCTTTTCTAATCAAAATTTTCAGAGTGTGCAACGGCAGCAGCACACTCTGGAATTCCACAGTGATCACTATATTGCATATTGTTTATTTTAAATTAGTGATGCTTCCACTCCCACTATGCAAAGTGCAACCCTTATATGGATTCTCCACAATCAATAGTTTTCCAGGCAACAACCAGTGCTCCATGTATGCATGCAGATGACTAGAACTTCTATTTGATCAATTGCATGAAGGAGCTAAAACTCTTGCTGTAAGATCTGGAAGTGGAATCCTTACTGCATGTCTTGCACGTATGGTTGGAGGTAGTGGAAGAATCATAGGAATTGATCACATTAAGGAATTAGTAGATAATTCAATAAATAATGCCAGAAAGAACGATCTAACACTTTTGTCTTCAGGGAGAGTATAGTTGGTGGTGGGAGATGGACAAATGAGATATCCTGAAGAAGCTCCTTATGATGCTATTCATGTAGGAGCTGCAGATCTAGTTGTGCCTCAGGCACTAATACACCAGTTAAAGCCTGGTGGAAGATTGATATTGCCAGTTGGTCCTGCAGGTGGAAACCAAATGTGAGAGCAGTACGATAAGCTACAAGACTGCAGCGTCAAAATGAAGCCTCTGATGGGGGTGATATACATGCCTTTAAGAGATAAAAAAAATCACTGGCCCAGGGATAAGCTGTAAGAGCAACATCAGCGTGACCAGTCTATAATATTTCAGTGGATTGCTCATCTCAGTCCCTAAAGGTCTTTGAAAACCAACAGTATCACAGCTTGTTTTAGACTTTATTACACTATTACTTTTAGCATGAAAATGTGCGGTTTTGTAGAGTTTTCTAATTCTTCAGAGAAGCACAGAACCAAATTGGTAGAGGAAGGATGCAAATTGTAAGTTTCTGCACGATTACTTTAACATGCTCACATCTTACTTTAACATATTAAAAAGGGCCTTCTGCAGAATGGAAACATTTATTTGTTAATTGATTTTGGGGAGTGATTTTTCTTTTCTTGGATATTTAATTCTTCCAGTATAAATTTACCAGGTCTTTTGTGCATCAGGTAATACCACCACTTACAAGTTAAGACTCTTGGTATTTGGTTATCTGTTAGATACTACTAAGAATATAGAGATGAGCTTTCTTTTTAAAGCTTTTGATGTGGTGTCATAGAATAGCATGTTATAGATACAATCAGCTGCTTTGTTACCTTAAAAGTAACCATTTGTAAATATTGAAATTTAAGATGGCAGTCGTTGTCCGGTAAACACTCAGGTGTTCATATTGGACATAACTGACATAGTTTCTCTTTTCTCTAAAAATGGCAGGAGTCTTGTAGCTCACAATTATTTTTTCTGTTTCTAGTTGCTTCTGATAATGTGTATGAATCTAACATGCAGTGTAAGCTATGTGGTAGTTATTGCACTGTTTATGCATGTCTTAGTCACTTTTTACTTGTTGCTGGGACAAATACCCAACATCCAAAATGAAGGGAGGAAAGGTAAATTTAGCTCACAGTTACTGGAAGTTTCAGTCCATACTCGGCTGGATCCAAGGCAGCGAGGCACAATGCAGAGGCCAGCAGTTCATGGTGGCAGAACAGCAACAAAATGGCGACAGAGGTAACTGGCCAATCCGGGCAGCAGAGTAACAGTGTGAGTCTGTCTCTTTGTCTCTCTTTATATCACATTCAGGTTCTCTGCCTCAGCCTATCCACCTTAGGCCACACCCATAATCTCAGAAGGACTCAGACCCATAGTCCCATCAGTACTAAAACACATAATCCCAGTGGATCATAAGTCAAGTCTCAAATTCTAGAAGTCCCAGCCCCATGATTGCATGAGGCTTTGGGGGGGACAACTAGGCATAAACCATAACAATGCAGTACTGCTTTGCCAATAAGGTTAGAAGCAAAAGAAAAAAAATCTATTTTTTCTGCATGCTCAGTTCCTGTCCCTCACTCCTTGGGCTCCAGGTGTAAATTCACACTTGCTTACTCAAAGACAGAAAAGACAATGAACCACAAGTGAGGAAATGGCATACCTATCATTCTTTATGGATTCTTCTAGGTCAGATCAGTGGGTTTATGGATATTTAAACAACTGTAATTTAATGTATAATCTTGGCTTTATAAAAATAACTAAATTCAAGTATTAGGAAAATATGGAAGAATAATAACCTCTAAAGTGCATCAGAGGGTCGGCAGTATAGCTCAGCTGGACTAAGTCCTCGCTTAGGGAAGCACAGGGGCCAGGGTTTGTTTCCTGGCCCCACCTGCCACAATGGCCCCACTCTCGAGTGCGCTGAGCCAGTGATGGAGTCTGGGCAATGCGGTGCATGCCTGTAATCCTAGCACTTGGGAGGCAGGAAACAGGAGGATCCCTATAAGTCTGAGCTCTGTAGTAAGACCCTGTTTTTTTAAAAAAAAGACAAATAAAACGCATCAGCATATTTATTCTATTTTCACTGCTAAATCTATTTCATATCCTTAATAATAAAACATGTATGAATTAAATTTACATGTATGGAATAAATGCTGCTAACATGAAAAAATAAGAAACAAATTAATAGTTGAGATGTGTTGTATACATGCAGCTATTCTCATAGAATAAATATGAACATTATATCCTGGAAACATGTACAAAAGTGGGAACTGAATCAGGAGATGGGTGAAGGAAGAGGGATGGGAGAAAAAGGAAATGAGTAAAGGAATTAAAATATGTTAGGTACACAGACCCATTTTCCACTGAAGTGCAAGCATGTTATAGTGCGATCCTTATGTAAAATTTGTAAGCATTATATAAAATACATCAGCACATGGATTCTATTTCCCCTATTTTTTCAATTTTTTTCAAGAATTCTATTGTCTTAACACATTTTACACATGTGGAAATTGATCATATATAGGAGCAGGTTAAGGCCTTGAGAAAAACATCCTGCCTGGAAAATTTCAGCTATGAGTTGCTAGACATCCTTGTGTGTCCTGATACTAGCTTTGCAATGGCATAAATAAACAACCCTACTGTTGAACTTTGGATCTTTTACCAATTAGGCTAACAGGCCTCCACCTGATCCAGCTCTTGTCTGGTCTATCTTTTCCTCAAGCCTGTTGCTGTTTCTCCCTAAGTTACACAGAGACCAAGGCATCCTTACCTTAGATCATACAATATAGAGTTTAAACAAGACACTTAAAAATCAGAAAAAATTAGATGAGGAGAGCAAATTTTTGTTAAATTACATTTTATCTTTGGGCCTCTGGCTACAAATCAGTAAAAAGTGAGTGATAATATCTCCCCTTGTGGGGAAAGAGTTGTAGTGTTAATTAAAGTATATGATTTTTGTAGTCAGAGCTTATGGGACAATAGATTCAATACAAGATATGTATAGGATTATTTTATAATATCCACCCAAAAAGCCAAAGTCAGAAGAGTGCAAGAAAGCTGTCCAAACATGAGAAACTCAAATAATCAAAATGAGGGCTGAATCCACGGCAATGTCCTAAATGAATCCAGTTGAAGACCTAGAACCTATGGTAATGTCCTCCACGAGAGTCCAGCTGGAGGCCGACAGCCCTCAACAATGTCTCATGAAAATCTGTGTCAAGGATCTAGACTGACAAGGCTCAAAGGTAAGTGCTAGAAGCTAGAAAATCTGTGCCAGAATGCTAAAGGATCTACACAGGAGTCAGGAAGTGCTCAAGGTCATGAGCTCAGCTCCTCCAATTGAATCCCAGTCATCCTCATACATGATGAGACCATAGCACCTCTAAGGATGAGAATAGTTGAGTCATATCAGGGAAACTAGCATGACAAGTTTGTCCAGGAGAATTAACAGTACACTGTCTTCCCCTCTAGTTCTTCTGTGGGCTTTCCACATCCAGCAGCACATTGATTCAGTTCTGCTGGGTGCTACAAGTTGACTACTGGTTAATGTACCACAATGATCAAAGTACTTAGAATTCTGTGAATGGTACCCTTTTAAAGAGAACTCTAAAGCATAAGCAGGAACAGGAATGCAATAAAAGAGGCACTGTATTTTGATAAGGGGGTCACTAGTTCTCAAATTCATATACTAGTGACTGAATAAGAAATTTTTTCATTCAAGGAAGCTTGATGAAATTGTAAACCAATTGTTCAGCTCAATACTTTTCCACACACTGTAAGAATTTATCCTCTAAGAGGAAACAGTTCACTTGCTGCTCCCTGTGAAATTGCTGTAAAACATGAGTTCAGAAAAGTTGAGTTCAGGGATTATTTTCTGAGATTCAAAATGTTTAGCAAATGTCTCTGCATAAAATTTGAAGAAAATTGTTTTTGATTTCATAAAATATTATAGATTCTTAGCTAAGGTCTTCAGCTTTGGAATTAATAGAACAAGTTGCCTGTGACCAGGCTATTCATCTAAGCAGAAAAAGAGATGTCGAAAGCTATTTTGTTTTCCCTGTTCTCCTTCTCTGAAGAAAGCTCATGTGAAGATGAAATGAAGGAAAAGAAGGGAATTGAAGAAAGTGGCCACTGCATGGTCAAATAATTCATTGTTTTCTCAATGTTATGAACACATTATTAGATTGATGTTTTTCTCCTAAGATAATCCTGAAGTGGTAGTACAGAGAACAATGCTTTGATTTTTGGATCAAATACAGGCAGTACTTACTGTTTACAATGGTGTCAAAAGATTATTTTATCTGAAAAACTGAAAAATAAACAGTGGAAGTCATAAGATTGATTTTTTGGAGCTAAGTTCCATTTACATTTCTACCAAGGTAAGTTGGGAGACACATAGAAAATGATGTAGGATTTTACAGTTTAAGTGCATACATGGTTTGTATATCTTATAGTTTAATCTGCTCATGAACTTTTCAACAGTATACATTTAGTTGTGGCAGTTTTGGAGCTGTTTTTAAATGAAATTCAGACCATATTATGTATATTGTATTAAATCTTTCATTTTCCCACTCTGCAGTGTATCCTAAAACATTTCTGTGCCTTTATGTACAAATTAATACTATTATGACAGCACTATGATATTGCATGATATAAACCTATACCATAGTTCAACAATTCCTCTAGTGTTAAGAAGAATATCTCCAATTGCTCCATATAATAATGTTGCAGTGAACATATTTATGCAAATTCTCTGATATTCTTGTTTAGTGACTCTATAGATTTGTAGAAGTGAGGCTTCTCAAATAATATGCACATTGTTTGATGTTTGTTTTGTTTTGAAGCAGCCTTACTCTTAGAGAATAGTTGCAAGCACAGTAAAGAAGTATGTTAATGTGATGTTCCTATACCTTCAAATCAGTTGGTGCATGTTTCTTGCAAAAATGTGTTTTCTTGAAAGTTTACTATAATTATCAAAACTAGGGAATTAATGTTAATTTGTTAATATCATGTGATCATCAGACTTCACTCAAATTGTTACAAGGGCATAATAATGTAATATTTAACAAAAGGATCCATTTCAGAATCATATAATATATTTAGTTGTCATATCTTTTATTCTTTTTTCTCCGTAAGTTCATAATTTTCCTGACATTTATAATCTTGATACTATTAAAGAGGATGAAACAATAAACTTGTACAATGTCTCTCAAATTTGATTTTTTGAGGTCATATTATGATTAGAGTTACATTTATAGCTTTGGCAGGACTACCATGTAAGTGACCTTGTATAGCATCTGGTCAAGGAGTGTACAAATGTAATTTATGTTATTGTTGATGATGTTTACTTTGATCATTTCATTAAAATGAGGTCTTTCTTCCCTTTCCATTTTGATTCTACTGTTTTTATTCTTTGTTTTGGGAACAATTTATGGGAAATTTCTTAAAACTGCTTTCATCTTATTTTTATTTAATTCATATATATATAATATTTACGTATAGTTATATTTATTTATATCATTATATTTTTAATATAGTATCATTTATTATATTTATATGTTACATTTATAACTTTTCATGTATTTACTATATTTTTAATTTTACACAACATTATGTATCAGTGAGGAATGAAAAAATATAATTGCATATATATATATTAAATCAGGATACTAAGAAATAGATGCGTATATTCATTTATGAGCAGAATATATTTATTAGGGTAAAGAAAGCGCCTGTCCAAGACAGGGACAGGAGGGGACCCAAGCAGGTGGTTCTCTAGTTGAGAAGCATTTATTTTTTTGCTTGTTCAGGCTACCCTAAGGGCGAATCTGGTAAGGCTTGTGGAGCTGAGGATGAAACCTCAGTCCCCTGCACCTCACTACATTTGCCTGAGCAGTGCTTAAACAACCGAGCTAAGCTGCAGCCCCCTCCCTCCCCAGATGCACATATTCATTGTGACTTTTTTTTTAATTTTACAGAGGAAAAGCAAAAACAAAAATAACAAGAACAAAGATAGAAACAAAGCAACATACAATACAAATGGTACATAATTTCAAAACAAGAATTCAAAATTAACAATGGCTTTTATCTTATTTCTTCAGTATAGGTAAATATGGAATCAGTAAAGGTACCTCTCAACAAATGGATGAACAAAGAAAATATACACATATGCACACAGGAACACACCCAAAACTACAAGTAGTGAATATTATTCAGCAATAAAGAATAATGCAACACTTTATGAACAACTAACTTGAATACAATACTATGCATTATAGCAGGTACTATGAAATTAATATCATTTTGTTTAGTGAAATTCTGTATCATTTACAAGTTTCAATTTTGGTACAACTTTGTACCCTCTTTAAAAAATAAAAAAAATAGAACCTTTTAAGAACTTAGAAGGACTCACAGCAGGCCAAAGGACTCTGGCGAGTTGCAATCTAGGGGCCCAGTAGACAGAGCAGAGCTTCCCTAGTGCATGTTCCAGTGATTTAAGATCTTTACAGGACTCTGGTAAGCTCTGATCGTTTGACCCCAGCACATTGGCATGGTACTTGTGCTGGTGCCAGTCTAACCTTTGAAGAACTTAAGAGGACTCTGGTTAGCCCATGGGATTCTGGTGAATCCTACCCATACCTACAACCTACAGTAAAACTTTGTTGAATATCAGCCAGTCACTTCCACTAGTAGTCAGAGCCTTGTTGAGTCTTACCCTGATCCCCACTGTAGTGGAAACCTCAATGACATGTACCCCATCACTATCACCTCACTTCTAAGTCTGGGTGGTTTTTGGGAGCTTCAAAAATGCCATGATTCAAAAGGAAAAGGCAATGTCAATCCTTCAGCCTACTCAGAAAAAATTCAGAAGACAGACATACAAGAACTTAGAAATCACACAATTGGAAATCACCCAATATCACCCAACTGAAATTTCTGAAATAATTGTAACTGAAATAAAGAAACAAGTCCATCAGTACAGAAGAAATGACCAGAAATAATCTCTCAGGTGAAACAAAATGACAGCAATTGTGAAAGAATTGATCAGCACAGTCAAAGAAAACATAGATTAAAAAGTAGAGAATAGAAGAATGATGGAAACCATGAGTGAAAAATACAGGAATAATTAGAATGAATGAAACAAGTTCAAATTGACATCCAGGATACTAAGAATTCCACTGAAAGCTGGAAAAGTTGCTTGAACAAATCTGAAGATAGACTTTCAGATCTCAAAGACAACAGAGCAGCTAATGAATATAAAAAGAACAGATCTCTTAAAACTAACAAGGAACCAAGAAATAACAACTCAGCAGCTGCAAGATGACACAAAGAAAAATAGTAAAAAAATGTGTCAATGAAACAGCATAAACAACATAAAAAGGCTATTTGCAGAAGTATTAGCAGAAAATTTTCCAAAGATGAGAAAAGAATATGATATACAAATAAGTGGGGCATATAGAACTTCAAACAGCCATAATCAAAATACAACTACCTCTAGACACACAATAATCAAGGTCTCAGGTAATCAGCAAAAGAATACAATATTAAAAGCTTCAAGAGAGAAGAAACAGATCATCTAGAATGGAAAACCATCAGAATCACGGCAGATTTCTCAAAATAAAACATTGAATTAAGAAGGGCTTTGAGGGAAGTATCTCAGGACCTGAAGGAAAATAATGTCCAACCCACACTGATGAACACTGCAAAAACTACGTATCAAATTCAATGGTGAGATATCCTTCTATCATAAAGAACCACTGAAGAAATTCATGACTACTAAACTAACTCCACAAAGAATACTGAGAGGGACAGGGAGCTAGCTCAGTGGACTAAGCACCTGCTTTGGCAAGTGCACAGACCATGGTTCAATCCCTGTCCCACATGCTATGCCAGCCTCACCTTGTGGTGAGCTGAGCTAGTGAACGAGTCTGGGCATGGTAGCACATGCCTGTAATCCCAGCTCCAGAGAGGCTGGAAAGAGGAAGATCACTATGAGTCCAAGCTGCATAGTAAGACCCTTTACCAAATATGTAAATAGTAGTAGTAGTAGTAGTAGTAGTAGTAGTAGTAGTAGTAGTAATAATAATAATAATAATAATAATAATAATAATAAATCCTGAGAGAGTTCTAGAAAGAGACAGAAGTTACCACATCTTCAAGAGCAAGAGAAAGTAACCACTAAACAGAGAAAATAATTAAAAAGAGGGAAAATTATAGAACTTATAGCAAGAAAATAACACGACAAAGATAAGCCAATATATATGTTATAACTATCAATGTACACAGCCTGAATTCACAAAAGAAGGAAGCAGACTAGCAGAGTTGATTAAGAAACAAAATGCAACAATATGCTGCGTGCAAGAAACACATTTAACTCAAAAGCAAATCCACAGAGTGAAAGTCAAAGTATGGAAAACAAAGCTCTGTGCAACAGGAAACCAGAAAAAAGGAGGGGTAGCTTTTTTGTTTGCTGACAATATCATCTTTAGGCCAAAAATCGTTCAGTGAAATGAAGGTCACTCCATACTTGTTAACAGAAAACTGCAAGAGGAAGAGATGACGTACCTAATGTAGGAGTACTATGTAAGAGGAATTTTAACAGACATGGAAAATCAAATGAGCAATAATACAATTGTACTGGAGGACTTTAATATGCCATGATCACAAAGAGATAGATCAACTAGGCCAAAAATCAGCAAAGAAATCACAGAACTGAATCAAACTAGTGAAGAAATTGACTTTGTAGACCTTTACAGAGTGTTTCACCCAGCAACAACAGAATACACAACCTTCTCAGTTGCACACAGCATGTTCTCAAAGAGATCATATGCTAGCACAGGGAGCATGGTTAAATAAATGCAAAGAAATTGAAATTATCCTATGCATACTACCTGACATAGTGCAATGAAATTGTAAATTCTTGACAAAAGAACCACAGACTCATACATAGAAATTAAATAATAACTTCCTAAACAACCAGTAGGTCACAGATGAAATTAAAGAAGGAATTAAAAATCATTTACAATCAAACGAAAATGCAGGTACAATTTATCGAAATCTGTGGGATAGAATGAATACTATCTTAAGAGAAAAACTTATAGTGGTGAATTTATACATTAGGAAAACAGAATAAGCCAGAATAAATGATCTTATGCTACACCTCAAGCTTCTAGAAAAAGAAGAGTAAGCCCAAAGCCCAGACAAGGCTGGATATTAGAAAGATTAGAGCAGAAATTAATGCAGTGGAGACAAAGTAAAAAACACAAAGAAGAACTGGACCAAAGAATTGCTTCCTTGAAAGAATAAATAAAATAGATAAACCCTAGCCAACCTAATCAAAAAAGGAAAAAATAAAAAAATCCCACATTCATGAAATTAAAAATGAAAAAGGTAAAATAAGTACAGATCTAGAGAAATTCAGAAGATCAACAACACCTACTTCTAAAATCCTGACTCTCGCAGGATGGAAAACAGAGGATAAGGACCGTTTCCTAGATACCTACAAGATGCCAAAGCCTAGTCAAGAAGATATACAGAATCTGAATAACCCAATAATGGGAAATGAAATTGAAATGTGGTAAAAATCCTGTTAACAAAGAAAAGCACAGGTCCTGATGAATTTACAGATGAATTCTACAAGAATTTTAAGAGAAGACTTAGTGCAAATTTTTTCTTGCAAACTCTCTGTCGAAATTGAAAGGAAAGCACTTTTACATAAATGATTCCTGAAGACATGTATTACTCTCATTTCAAAACCAGAGAATGATCCAACTAAAAAGATAAGTACAGGCCAACATCTGTAGTGAATATAGATACAAAAAACTTCAGTAAAATACTAGCAAATAGAGTGCAGCAAATCATCATCAAGATCTTACATCATAAGCAAGTGGGATT
>PVKN010031373.1:0-12512 GCA_004027915.1 Capromys pilorides | reverse complement strand
TCACACTGGCCGAAAGTCCTTCCTACTCTAGCAGGGTAACAGAGATACCGGTCGCCTCTGTTCCTGTGCTTTGCTTCCGTTTCCATCTGCTGTGTCGCTCAGTAGGCAATGTGCTCAGCCAGCCTCAAGTGTGCACGCTGGATGCTTTAACTAAAACTATATTTTGATTACAACATTAACAATGCAAACAAAACATAAATGTTCAAGAAAAACAAAAAAGATACAGCACCTATAGAGATGCATCACTCTGATGGCTGGATAAGAAAGTGTGCGTGTATGCGTGTGTGTTGGTGCATGTGTGTGTGTGTGTGTGTTAGATAGGGTCTTGCTATGCAGGTTGGGTTGGCGTTTTGCTCACTGTTTGTAGCCCCCAGGCTGGTCTCGCACTAGCAGAGATCCAGTGCTTGGATTATAGGCATGTGCCACCGTACCCGAATCCGGGGCCCAGAAGGTAGGTACTAATGCCTCTGAGTTATCTCCCATGTATATTGGACCTGTGGACTTAAAATGACAAATTTGATGTTGTATGTATTTTACTACAGCAAATAAGATCACCTATGACATGACTGCCTAAGAAAACTATTGTTAACATTTTGGTTTATATCCTTTGTACATTTTTATGAATGAAACCATATGCTTTCTTAATGCACATATTTTAAAATGGGATCAAATGAGTCTTTTATAACTTTAAAATCATTTTGACAATGATCTTGTAGTCTATACCAATGCATAACACCATTCATAACAGTATACCATAAAAGTCGTTAATTTAATATGTCTTTATTTAATTTTGAACATGTTCTTTGCTATTTGTTCAACCAAACACCCATCACACTCAGCTTGCTATTAGTTTTAAGCCATTGCTTCTGCACAGTTTTCTAAAATCAGCATTTCGTGGACACATTTTCAAGTTTCCAGCCACTACCACAGGTCTATTTTCCAGGCTTCTACTTTCAAAAAGCCTCCCTTGCACATCCCCGGGTTCTCTCCCTTGGCACCTGCCAGCCTTGTCTCTCTCTGTCTCATTCGTGCTTCCCTTTCCTTCTCATTTTCTCAGGAGCTCGAGCCATCTAATGCCCGCCATCGCGTTGTCCAAGCCCATCATTCACATTCCACATTCGACATCAGGACTGACCGCAGCCGGATTCTCACAGCCGGTCCAGTGCTGCCCTGTGGTACTATAGTCACCTTACACAACAGAGTCAGCTGGATGACTTCCAATGTTCCCATTAAGACACTTAATTGTCTGCCTCTGTGTCTTCCTTCCCGGAAAGTCCTCGCCCACAGCTAGCACCTGTTTAATTAAAATGTTTTCCTTTTTGCAATCCAGCTCAAAGTGTAATGCTCCTGTCCTCCTTAATCCATCATAATGGTTAGTAAGTGCACTGCGAGTGTACCAACCAGGGCTGACCTTAACTTATTTGACTTAAAACAGCTCTAAAACTAGACTGATAACTTCCTCCCTCCCGAAGAAGAGGACACTAAAGCTTGAGAGGTCAATGGACTTTGTCTAGGGTTACATAGCTAATAAAAAGAGGAGCCGAATTCAAGCCCAGTCCCTGTGTCTTAAATTAACCATTGCTAATTAACTGTGTAAAAAAAATACCCTGGCCTTACATGTTCTCATATTTAGGATGAGTAGAGCAGAGCTAATTGACTACGGATTGATGCTCCACCCTGACATGTCATGACTTTTTAAGAGCAGCTTACACATTTTCTGTCTCAGTTTTTGAGCCTCTTCTATCCTTCAAGATAAAGATTAGCGTTTATTTGCTGCTGCTCACAACATTACGTGGGTAAATAAGATTTTGTCTTCTAAATTTCCTGGAGCCAAGAAGAAAAAAAATCATAGTACACAGACTAAAAGGATCAAATCGCTGCTACCACTTTTTGGAGAACAATTCCTGGACAGGAATTCCAGCAAGATATTAATGTAGAGTGGAGAGCTAGGACACAGAGTAGCACTTGGAAGCCAGCATGAGGTGACGCCCAATTACAGGAGCTAAAATTTCAGGGCTTCACAGCGAGCACTAAGGTAAGTCAGTAGGCCGCATCTCAGTTTTCTTTTACATGCAGTATGTGACTAGATTGTGCAAAACAACACATAGCAGAAGCCAGAGCATCAATGTGGACCTGTCAGAAGCTGGGAACTCATAGGCCAAAATGGGACAGATGGGCCTGAAAGCTGGTGCAGGGCACAGAGCCAGAGATGTGTCCCCATGGGACCCTGCTTCAGGACAGGAGATGCTCATCTTTGCCCATGAAAAGCGAGCTCCCTGGTGCCAGGCATACTACTCAGGAAGCATGGCTGTGAACTGGGGTCTAAACATCTGGTATTGAAGGGATACTGGGCTGGCAGTGTCGAAGTCAGAGTGGAGAGAGCGTCTTTCTTCACTTTTGCTCTGTCAAAAAGCAAAGGCACTAGGCTGGAGAGATAGCTCAGAGGTCTAAGCACCTGTCTGGTGAGCACATGGACCCGAATTTGATCCCCAGTATCACATGCCAGGCCAGGCCTGTAAACCTGGGTGCACTGCGCTGGCCCGAAACCAGGTGTGGTGGCGCACACCTATAACCCCAGTGCTGGGGAGGCTGAGACAGGAAGATCACTGTGAGTCTGAACTGCATAGCAAGACTCTGTATCAAATAAATAAAGGAATAAACAAAATAAAATTTTAAAAAAGCAAAAGTACTTTAGGTAACAAATGAAGGTGTATCGTTCTGGCCTGTGCATCCTTAGGACAGGCACAAATGAGCAAGTGTGTGTTAGGCATGCCTGGCCATGCCTGTGACACTAATGCTGGCCAGTAGTAGTCACAGCACGGATGCCACGGAATGGCACCTGCTGTTGTGCTGAAGCTGCACATGGGAGGCCACAGATATAAAGATCGCCAGGGCCACACACTAAGAGAAACAGGAACAACTGCATGTAATGAACACTTTTTATAGACTTAGCGATGTTCAGGATGCTGGCAGCGCATCTCTACCTAACCCTCAACACCACTCCGCAGAGCAGGTGGTGCACAGCCAGGCCACAGAGGAAGAAGGAGGCCAGGCGGCCCGGCAGCTGGGTTGCCCCACCAATCAGTAACAAAGGTTGCTGTTAGGTCCAGACATGCCTGATGCTAGAGTCAGTTCTGCAAACCAGCCGCAGAGGCCTAGCATGGGAACAGCAGGAACAGGAGCGACTCCAGACTGGTGCACCATTCTCCCACCACCCCCAGGACATCAGATTGCCAACTACAGGCTGGTCGGATCACAACTAGTGCAGAAAGGCAACCAGAGGCTCAGGCTAACACAGACAAGGATCACCTTGCCTTCTAAAACATGTCCTGGTGTAGCAGATAGATCATGTGATGACCTTACATGAAAAGATAATGATAGATTTATTATGCTTCAAAGTGAAGTAAGAGAACTAAAATAACGAGCCCCTTTCTTTTGCAATGTGATTTTCAAATTTCTTTCTTGGTGACTCACAGTAGGAAATGCATTTGAGGGCAGAAGGAAAGACCGACCTTCATGATGCATAATTTGTTGGTTTTATATCTTACTATGGTAATAACATTTTTATTATTTATATTTTGTCATTCTTTGTCATTTGATTTATTTAAAAACAAAATTACAGGGGAATAACAGTAGTTCCTACACTGTATATTGTCATCTTTAAAGTCGTTACTCAGAACACTTGCTAGGGGATAAAAAGTTCTCCAGATTATATTGGTACAAACATTTTTCTTTTTATATTTTTAGAGAAGGGTCTGCAGGGCGTTCAGGGTCTCACTATTAGATCGGACTCGTAGTGATCCACCTGTTTACAGCCTCCCAGGAGCTGAGATTACGGGTGTGCTCCACCAGCATGGTCTCAATGGCCATCTGAGCGTGCCCCAGGGTCAGCGGCAGGGCCGGCATGGCAGGCCCGGGGATGGAACCCCAGCCCCTGTGCCTACTTGCAGGCTCTTTAATCCACTGAACTATTTGGCAGGCCCCCAAACATTTCTTTTCAATGAACCAAGAAAAACTAGTAGCAAAACTGTCTTGTATGTATTTTTTTTTCTTTTTCTTTTCCATTCCTCCCTTTCCCCCATCCCTCCCCTACTTCCTCTTTCTTTTTGAACAATTTCTTCCCATTTCATGACATAGAATCTACATTTTGGACCTTATTTATTCTTTTAGTTTCTCACATCAGGGAGGTAATATGATGTAAATATGCACTTCTCAGATGAATAAATACAAGCAGCAACTAAAAATATTCCACATCAGGTTGAATGACCATATATTTTCAACATCAAGCACATTCAAAATAATGTTGAAAAAAATGCTCATTATGGGCTGGCCAAATAGCTCAGCAGACTAAAGCGCCTGCTTTGGCAGGTGTAGGGACTGGGGTTCGATCCCTGGCGTGCTGAGCAGGGGTGGGGGCACATCCCAAGGATGTGCTGAAGGCAATTGAGACTGGGCCTGGTGGTGTGTGCCTATAATCCCAGCACTTGGGAGGCTGAAAACCGGAGGATCACTATGAGTCTGATCTGCATAGTGAGATTCTGTAGACTCTGTACTCAATACAAACATAAAAAACAAAAATGTTCAACATCATTGGATATTCAAGTGATACAATAAGACGCCAGGACTTCTCATTTTAAACTAGAGACAATCCTAGGTCGATCAGAATGGGTGGTACCGCAACAGGTACTTTCGAGTGCTCTTTCCAATGCACTGACTCCACGTAATGTGAACTCGCCCGCAGGGCTGTCCTCAGTGCCTCGGAGGAGTTGGTGGCTGCCCAGTGTCAGGCGCTAATTACTGCTGCAGTACGCGCAACATGGGAGGAGGGGAAAGGGAGGAACGGGTCTCAGAAGTCTCACTTTGGCTTTACTCCACCAAGTCTTCCCTATGATGTCTGTTAGGTGCAGATGAAGCAGGACTCACAAATGCATCAAAAAGAACCGTGGCTCTGGCATGTCGTGCCTTCGGCACGTCTCAGCGTTCCTGGGCATGCTCCACACAGGAAGGGGAAAGGGAAGGCCGAAGAACAAAGCCTCCTATTTAGTTATGCTGCCTCAAATTTGAATTTGACCAATTCTGTGCAAAAGAGCCCATAAACTCAGGTCTGCCTACTGGTCATGCAATGTACACGCTGGTAGCCAGTGCTAGGGACAGCACAAGGCACCATTTTTCTGCGCACAAATCCCAGGAACTCTTTGTCACAAATACAAGGTTCACACCCCTGTTTGCATTGCAGATTCTGAGTCCCAATTTCTTGCTGCCTCAGCCTTCTGCTTCTCTCTGCCCAATTCGTGCTCACCCTGGAGCACACTCAGGCCTTTGGCTAGGTACTCTGCCCCCAGCAGGCCCCGCCCTAGTGTTGCCCACACCCGCCAGGGTCTCCTCTGCCCCTGCAGCCTCCCATAGGACTCTGGGATGCTGCAATGTATGCAGGCTCTGCATCTTCGACACCCTGCAACCACAAGCTGCTTCTAAGAACTGACAAACGAAAGGAGGCTCAAGTAGGTAGGCGCAGGGGGCAGAGACCAGATTGAAGGACAAAAAAAAGGCTGTGAGACATGGCAGTGCCCAGTTTAGAGATCAATGAGTCGGAATTCAAACAAGGAGGAAGTCACTGTGGGAAGAGATGATAGAGAAAGAAAAAGGAAAAAAAAAAAGACATTATTACTGCAAGCACTAGATGCCTCTCTAGATAGTACAGTGCATAAAAATTATCCTGACTGCACCCCCAAAACCAGGCCACCAGTGCTGGTCACCACTATGCAAAGGGGCTAGAGGTACAATACGTGCCTCCCTTGCCAACCAGACCTTCATTCAAAACTTTGTTCTGTCACATGTACCTCAGGTAGGCTACCTCACAGCTAAATACCAGTATTTTCATTTGTCAGATGGAGGGGAAAGCGGTAGCTCTGGAGCTGAGAAGAGCTGAGGATGTGTTTAGCTGACTGGGGAAGGACACCCTGTCTGGGCTCAGCTAATGACCTGACCCCCCTTATTGGAGGAGAAGAGTTGCCCCAATCTTCACGGGAACAAAACTAGATGATATGGCCTAGAGAAAGGGGAATCAAATCAGTGTTTGGGGATAGATTGTCAGTCAATTAAATGCGAGATTTATTCAAAAGACAAGCTATTTCAAAAACTCCAAGTCTGTTTAGAGACAAAAAATTAAGATCTCCAAAAGTTACTTATGTAAATTTCTTAAGCTCACGTGAGCACACAATTGCTCAATTACCCTACATGGTAACTTGCCAGGAAAGCAGGCAAAAGCTAAAATAATAATTCGGATGCCTTATGCAGCCACAGATTGGCTCAGATACAGACGGAAGGAGACGCAACAGAGAATGAAACACTAAATTGAAACCTATTAATCCAAGACCAGACACAGCTTCTAATGAATTTTACAGACAAGAGCTGCATAAATAAAACTAAATCACATCATCCTAAAGAAAAGAACTTGTTTTCAATGGCTAGGCTTTCTGTAGTAAGAAGGTAGCAAATAGAAAAATTGATATGGTTGAATTTGAAGTAATGGTCACGCGATAGCCAAATTATAAAATGAAAAGTGAGTCTGACTAAAACAAAAACTGAGGAATTATTATTCAAACTGTATTCAAGAAAAACCACCCTTTTCCAACTTCAAAGAGTATGCTGTCTATTCTGTTGAACAGCACATTTCTTGTGAGTTCTTCAGTATTAACAGGTAAGAGAATTATCTGAAAAAGGAAAACGTCAGTCAATGGAAAATGGGAAAAGTAATAACCAAAGCCCAACTCGGTACTTTCTGAGTGCTGCTGAAAAACCATTCAGGGCAGGAACACACCACCGTCACAACTGGGCATAATAAAGCCATTACTAGTCTGAGAGGCTGTGAGTGATAGACATCATTTGAATCAGCTGAGTTACTGTTTCTCAGCAATTTGACAAAAAGGAAAAATAGAGTAACTGGGGATCAAGGGTGCCACTGGCAACTTAAAACAAGACAGCTGGGTTTGCAAGTGCACTTTAATCTGTTTGCATTTTTTTTCCTTTTCTAAGAAAATGAAAGACAGGAAAGGTTTACTGAGTCACGATGCCAGATTCTCGAATTTGTAGAATTTAAATTGTTAGTTAAGTGTTACTTTTGGTAGGTAGCTATTTCCCTTCCCAATCCCTTCAGAGTTGAAAAGCTCACATAGAGTTTTCAAGTCCAGGCTCTTTATGTCAACATTAAGGTAGGAGGTAGATAAGAACAGAGGAGGAGGTCAGCAATAAAGACCGAGAGCAGCCACACGCGTGTCATCTCAGTCCAGTTACATTTTTAGCCTCACTGAGTGGACCAAAATATAATTTCTTTTGGGAAAGGAGAAATCCAGGTGCACAGAGTTACAAAACACTGCCCTTTCTTTCTGCAACTTTTTATTCATTGTCCTAAAAAATTATTAAGTAACAGTAAGAAAGGGCAAGTTCTGGCCAACATTGTGTAACAAAGGACAGGTAGGGATAATGTAAGCTTAGGCATCTCCTGGTCTCAGAGCAAATCCTAGATGCTACAGCTGTGTCCCCTTGAAAATTTATGTGCAATATCAACTGCCAAGCCACGGAAACACTTCAAATCTAAGCAAACTTGTAGTGTTCTGGTTTGGGGCATGCTCAAGAAAATAATCTTTCGGCAAGTTTCTTGCCTTCCTTAAAGACCAGACCTTAGGAGTTTAACCTCTAAAGGCGACCAATACCTCATGAGCCAACAGGCTGTGAGTCTGTCATCTAACCTGAGGATGACACAGATAGACTGAGAGCACTTCAGATAAATTAAAACAGTACAACTGAAATTGACTCACTGGGTTTATATGCTTACTTATCTCCTTTTGTACCCGTCACAGGTCCTGGCCTTGGTGACAGGTATGTAGACAGAGATAAAAAAAGAATACAATAATAATACCAGTAAAACACAGAGGATAAGAAAGGCAGAAAGCAGAAATCCAAAATTCCTCACTGTGCTGCCGATTTAACCAAGAAGATAAGAACTGTCTCACCACACCGAAGGGTTAAACAAATGCGAGGTCTAAGCAAGATGCTAAAACTCCTCTTAGTTCTTCACAGTATCTCACAACTAATCTTCCTGGGAACTTTCAGCTTTTTAAGCCCCTCATTCTCTGCTAGACAAATCATACCATGACTGACAAAAATGAGCCCAAGGAATTGTCCTGCCTTTCTGCTGGCTATATGGGAAGCTTGTCACTTGTAACATTTTTTGAGGCTTCCTGCAAGCCCTTCAAGGTGAAAATGGAGAATTTTGTTAGACCACACTGAAGCATCTGCATAGAGTGACAGAGGCACCAGATCCTAGCACTATGGGACACGAGAAAGGTGAGTAGAAACAAAAGCATTGACACTCCTCCCCCCACCCGCCAAAAGAAAACTGTCTTTATAATTAGTGCTTGTATATAAGAAAAATAAAATCTAGTGATCCTTGTAATGGTCCCAATCTCTACAAGAGTATCTTCAGACAGAGTATTATTTGGAGTAGGAGAACAAAATGTCTGCACCTAAGAGCTATTGTTCAGGAAGTTTAAGTCAGGAGTCTAATGGGAGAAGGGATCAGGAAATGTCTAAAGCTCATTTAAAAATATTTTTACTCTGTCTTTTAATTTTTAGTGTATAGGTAAAAGTAAGCCCAAAAGATACAATAGGGTCTTCCTTGTTTTGCAGAAACTAGAAGTGCTGAAAGGGTGAAGGGCTGTGAAGTACTTACCCATAACACCAGTCTACAGCAATTCCCAACAAGGAGTGTCCATTCAAACAATAGCTTTGTGGCTGGGAATGTGGCTTGGTGTTGTGGACAGCCTTGGATTTTGTCCCCAGCACATGAATACATAAATAGGTCAGAATACAGACTCTGGAGGTAGTATTTTGATTCATAAAAACAGTGTAGCACATTCCCGCAAATCATATTATATATTTATTATCTCTGAAAGAATGAGCATTCTTGGCAGCTGGCATGGTCTCCAGAACAATGTCAGCTGGGTCCTCTAGCCACACACATGAGTCCTAGGGACCCTCAGCATACACATCAAGGCAGCCTGCTGCAGGACTTCCCAGAAGTACTCATGCCTTCTGAAGACCTGACACAGAGTCAGCCCTGGGTGATGACAACCAGGACCACAGGGTGAGGCTAATGGACGGCTAGGGTTGTGACAGTGGGAATATTTATTTTCTGTTATTGAAGTGAGAGGAGGGGTTGTTTATCAATAATGTGTGCTATTTCTGCTATTATACTTTAAATAACTGTCTATAAACTGTAAGCTAAATAAAGCTTTCCTCTCTTAATGTTAGGACTGGGGTATTTTGTCTCAGCAACAAGAAAAAAATAACTAAGACAGCATTTGGTAGCAGAGAAGTGGGGTTGCTGTGACTATACCTGACCATAGGGTTCAAGAGCCTTTCAGAATGGCTTGTGGGAAGAATTTAGAAGTGTTTCAGGATCCTGCCTGAAAGAGTAGAACTGGAACACCTGAAGCTGTTCTGTACGGTAGATTCTGCTCAGAGCTCAGAAGACCAGAAAATCAGTAAGACCAGGCTTGGGAGGTTTCTGCTGGGAAAAAGGACTGCATTGGTGGTTGGATTCCAGACAATGTGTGGTATGGCTTGGCAGAAAGTTTGTCTGCATTTTGCTTGAGTCCAGAGACCTTGCCTGACACAGAGATTAAGGGTGGTGGAAGAACAAATTTCAGGACAGTTGAATGTTGAGACGGGGGGACAGCTGTTGCTGAAAGCTTTTCGTCAGATTTATGCTGCGAATCAAGAGCAGAGAGCCCTGTAGAATGATTAAAAATGTCAGTTTGGCTGGAAGGAAATTCTAGCACAGCTGAAGATTGCAAAGCTATAGCTGAGGAAATCTCAGTTGCTGAGAAGGAACAGGAGAACAGAAAAGATGGCCTGAGAGCATCACAAGCAGCAGCAAATCTCCACCCTTTATGACCTAAAAGCTGCAAAGGTGAAATCCTTTGCTGTGAAGAAAAAGCACAGAGCAACATATTCCAGTATGGCTGTGGTCACAGTATGTTCCAGAGTGGCAGTAGTATAGAGAATTTGCTTCTCACAACTGGACTCAGAATGCCTAGCAATCCAAGCACTTGACTCCCACAGCTAAGAGAAAGGAAAGCCTGACTACTGCTTCAGCTGGCAGCAAACCCTGGCATCATCCATATAGCACTGATTTTAAGTGCATACAGAACGTAACAGTTGTGGGATTTAGAAGGCTTTCATCCCAACTTCAGAAGGCCTGGGATGTCAGGCAGTGTGTCCTTGAGAGGTGAGTGTGTGAAGCTGTGAGTGAGAAGCCAAAGGTGCAGTAGAGACCAGAGAAATTTGAAAAGGCCAAGAATGCGGATCATCTAAGGAAAGCTGCAAGGAGGGAGCAGAGTGGGCCTTGAGAGAAACCATGGGAGCTACTACCATCTGAAGTGCCATGGGAATGAAGCCAGCCAAACTCTTTAGAGCTCTCAATGTGTCACAGATTGCCTCAGATGTTGCATTTGGAACTTCAGAGTTTAATGTTTAACCTGCTTGACTTTGGGCTTGCTTTGGTCCTATTCCTTCATATTGTCCTGTCTGTAACTTTTGGAATAAAAATGTCTATCTGTATCAATGAATGGTGGAAGTGTTTAATTTTAATTTGTACAAGGACGTACAGCTAAGAGTTTGCCTTACAGAGGAGATGTGGGATTTGGACTTTTCAGCAAGGCTGAAACTGTTAAGATTGGTGATTCTTACAGAGGGACTAAATGCCTCTTGCATAGAGGGATGTGCACGAGTCCTTGGGGATCCAAGGGACAGATTGTATGGTTCTAATGTAATATAATGTTGACAGAGTTAACACTGATTCTTAAATGTTCAAGTTGTAAAATGACAAGAATAAGCATATCTTTGTAGCCAGAAACTGCTTTAAAGTAATGTATCTGGTTGCCAAATTGACAAGGGGTGGTCTGTAATTGATACATTATGTCAATGTGAGAAGCTAGAAGTTTAACTCAGTGGGGGACCAGGGTCCTCACTTTATAAAGGTGCGCATCCTGTGGAAGAGGAAGGTACCCAGAGGGTAGAAGTGCTATGCCCATCCTGGGGTGGAGGCGGCTGCTTGCAATAGAAGGAAAAAAAAAAAAAAAAGCTAGCCCCGCAGCCTGCCCTGGGGCAGGGCTGGTGGAGCATGCGGTGCCAGGGATCAAACTGTAGTCTCCTGTGCCTGCTTCAGCTTGACTAAGCAGGTGCTTTAGACCAATGACCTATCTCACCAGCCCCTCCTCTTTTAGTTTTGCTGCATTTGTTGTCTTCTGCCACCTTGAATAGTTGCCCCTTTGCTGTGGCATGTTATTTTGGACTGAAACCTCTCCAAACTGTGAACTAAATAAAGCTCTCCTTCCTTGACTTTGGGTATTGGGGTGTTTTGTCTCAACAACAAGAGAAAAATGGCTAAGACAGATGGATTCTTCAATATATAAGCAACTTTTGCATAAAATATGTTTAATAAATGGTAGATTAAGTAAACGACATGCAAAGTAACACGGAATACCTGTGTTTTTCCTTGCACACTTGGACCCTTGATCAAGGAGTCTGACATCTTGGTTACCCAGTATAAGGCAATTTTCTAGATACAAAGTTATTCTTTTCTTTTATTTATGAAAAGTTGTTAAAAATAGCTTGATAGTTTATTAAAATATATTTAAAAGATAATTTAAATATTGTACAAAGAAGCTGGTTATTTTGATGAAAAGACAAGTCAGATTCCACTACACGACTTGCTGACATGCACCCCAAAATCTCTGGTTCAAGGAAAGGGACTGCAATTTCCCCCTCAAAGTCCCCAGGCATTGGATCTATGAACTATTGCCACTCCATCCTCTCACAAATTTAAGGAGTATATTTCTCACCTGATCCTAAGAACAACCATCACACAGAGATCCACAATGAACAATGACAGAGCTAAATGGCTGTCTGTACTAGCAAGCAAAGACAGACTATGTTATTCTAGGCTTTTTATTGTGTTCCGTTGCTTTAAAATGCTCTGCTAGTCAATTATCTCCAATCAAATGTGATTTAAGACTGAGGTACATGAAAGACTCCCCTATGATCTCTGCCCATGCCCTGTGAGTTTTCTCTCAGAGCTGTGCCCTTTCTGCTGAATTCCTAGCCCCCTGTCAAACTGCTTCCCATGGTGGGTGCTCTCTGAAGAATTCACTTACTCCTCAGAAGCCAGGAAAACAGAATCCCCCTCCTTCATTGTGGCATCTACAGAACCCAGCATAAGACCTAAGCAGCACACAATGCATGCTTTCCTATGTTGAATTTGAGAGTGTGTACAATTTAAGTGACTTCCTTGAATAGGTTTAAGTGGCTAATAAGAAGCACGACCCTGTTAACAGCTATGAGCTCTTCACTGAATGCTTACTATAAGTTATAGTTAGAACTGTAACTTGCACGATGTTAGCATTTTAAAACTAAGAACTGAACAACAAAATCACAGTGGAATTTTAGGA
>PVKN010031372.1:0-12522 GCA_004027915.1 Capromys pilorides | reverse complement strand
AAAAAAGAAAAGAAAGCTTGTCTTTTTAATAGGCTGCCGGATTGTGGAGGTGCTGGTCATCTGGAAACCATGCCTTGAGAACCACTATGATAATCTACTACCTTAGACAATGTGAGTAAGAAGCTTCCAGGTTGTAAAATGCCAACTGAACTCCCCCAGCCCAGAGGGGAGCATGGCAGCCCATTTCTGTCTCCAATCCTCACTATTTGAAACATATTACTAAACTGAAATATATTGCCAAACTGAATGTGGTGACACATGTCTTTCAGCTCAGGACTCCAGGAAGATTAGGCAGCAAGATCCCAAGTTCAAGCCTAGCCTGAGCATCATAGCGCCTTAGCAAGATCCTCTCTCAAAATAAAAAATCACAGAAAAAAATTGGGGATGCAGCTTATTGTAAAGATACTGAGATCAATCTCAAGAACTAAAGAGAGAAAAAAAGAAAGGAAGGAAGGAAGGAAGGAAGGAAGGAAGGAAAGAAAGAAAGAAAGAAAGAAAGAAAGAAAGAAAGAAAGAAAGAAAGAAAGAAAGGTCCAGTCATTGTTTGCACCAAAGGAGAGTCCCCCGGATGGACCCATCCTCTTTAAGCACCAGTGAACCATGACCTTGGGATAGGCTTGTCAATCCAGGAGTATTGTGGTAGGGTTTCCACCCCGAATTCCCTTCTTCAAAGCTGCTCTGCACGCATGGCTACTCAGACATTCACACAATTTTTTTTTTCCAGTTTAGCATCCCTCGTAAGTCTCCCGATCTATGAATGTGCCCATAAAACTGCTGCTTTCCAGACACAATTTTGCACGTAAGATCCTACAGTAGACAGTTCTGAGGCCTCCGTTAGTCACCCCTGCACCTGCGTCCTCTCCCTTTGAAACCTCCACGTCTCTTGCCAGGTAGGGCATGTTTTGACCTCCAGGATGAGAAAGGTTCCTTGCAAGCTTCTGTCCCTTTTCTTAGAACTTTGCTCAGACATCATGACCAAGTCCAGGCAGGGAAGGCCACATGTAACAGAGCTGAGTCATCCCACAGAAGCTGCCCAAGACAGCAGCCCCCAGTGACCTATTAGCCAGCCCCAAGTGCATGAGGAAGCCCAAAGGAGCACGGGCAAACCAGTCACGAAGGCCAGCTGACGCGTAAATTAGTGACCAAAAGTAAACATGTACTGTCATAAACTGAAATTCTGAGGGACGATTATGCAGCATTATGTGGCCACAGATAATTGATTCCAGCCATAACCCAGCCAGACTCTGCTTCTCTGTGCTTTGTCGAGGTTCCTGCCAGCCTCCCTGCTGCCCAACCTGGTTTTGAGGGAAGGAGTAGTTGCAGTTGGGCTCCTCCAGGCCAATGCTTGGCTCACACCCTCCCTTCTCCGTGGCCACTCCTGGCACCCCAGTCCCTCTGCATCTGTTGACTCATCCACCACTGGCCTGCATGGAAGCACATGTCCAGTGTTGATCAACACTAATCCCAGTTCTTTCATTTCTTTTTCTTTCATGCTGAGCCAATTTTGCTTCCCAGCCTGCTTTTGACTCGGAGACTTCTCTAAAAGGCTTTGGTGTGTGTGTGTGTGTGTGTGTGTGTGTGTGTGTGTGTGTTGCTACTGATTTGCCATGAGAGGAACAGCAGAATGATCCACACACTGATGTGTCAATCTCAGATTTTCTGACAATAGGAAATGCAGACAAAGTGTGTGGAAGGGCAAAGCAAATATGAAAGAGAGGAGAGAGGTGACAGTATTTTTAAAAATATATTTATTTATTCGTTTATTTATTTATTTGACATAGGGGCTTATTATGCAGATCTGACTCACAGCAATCTGCCTACCTCAGCCTCCCCAGTGCCGGTGTCTTAGTTACTCTTCTCTCGTTGCTGGGACAAATATCCAACACTCAAAATAAGAGAAGGAAAGGTTTATTCAGCTCACAGTTACCGGAGGTTTCAGTCCATATTCAGCTGGCTCCAAGGCAGACTGGCACATTGCAGAGGGCAACCTTTCAGGGCAGAGAGCAGAAAGCAAGAGCAAGCGTGCTGGAAAAGAGCTAGCAGCAGCTCAAGCAGCTAACTTCTCCTCCTACCTTACACTGAAATGCAAATCATCTGCCCCAGGGGAGGTGAGGCATCTATTTGCACAATAATCAATTACAAATTCCAGAAGCCACCCTATGACTGCATGAGGCTTTGGGGGGACACCTATACACAAACCATAACAGCTGGTATTATAGGTGTGTGCCACTACACTTGGTTTTGGTGGTCGGCCCAGGGCACTCGGTTCTAGGCTGGCACAGCATTTAGTACTAGGGATCAAACTTAGGTCTTTCTTAGCAGAGCTATCTCTCCAGCTGAGACGACAATATTTACTGCAGCCATAAAATCATTACTGCTTCCAAAGAAATCTGAGAAGCTTTCATTAAAGGAAGTAATTTCTTTGTGGCTAAACAACAAATAAATTTTTTCCTTCTTATTTTTTTTTTCTCCCTTCCCGTTTTACTTATATATCGAAGAGCTAAGCCTAGCTGTTTCTTCCCCAGGTCTTATCTTTCATTCTACAATCTTAAGAAAAGAGAAACTGAAGAAGAAATCTAACTGGTCCAGATAATAGTGAATTAGATGGTATTTTAACAAGTGGAGTCTCTGCTACCCCAGGAAGCACAGTACCAAGGCCTGATGTTACTAGAGTCCTTCAGATTCCATCAGAGCAGACTCCAGAGGTGGACTTAAGTGGACAGTGCAGTGGATTTACGTCATATTTTATCCCCTCCCCTTTTCTCCTATGGTCTCCCCATGGCATTAATGCAATAAAAGTAAAGGAAATAAAGGAAAACTTGGACAGATAATCTAAGATATTGGTGGCAAACCTAGGGTGTAGGTGCCACAGCAGGCTTTTTTCATTATTGAAAGCTCAGAAAGTTCTCCATCATTGGTCTAAGATAAGAGGAAGGGTGAACGGCAAATAGGAACAGAAGTCGATGACAAAATAGCAATCAGGCCTACTTCACAGGGTTCAGAGCAGACTGAGCAGCAGACCAGAATCCTCAGCGTCACAGTCGGTCGATGTGGCCTGGCACCAGCAGGCCCAGGGACCACAACGGCAATGCAATCTCAGGCCCAGCCCTGGGAATACTTAATAATGGACATACAATCCAAATGCTAAAACCACGAGACAATAGTTATTCACTGTATCCTGGCATGGCAGAGACAGTGGAAGGGTTGACTGGGCCGAATACGCGAAGAGAGAAAGATGATCAAGGAGAAGCTGCGACAGACAGGACACTCAAGGGTACTGTCTGGTCACCAAACAAGCTACTCTAAATGTGATGCCCGGAGCTCTCACTGGCCTTCTTCCACTTTTCTCCCCAGAAGGAAGCTTGGAAGCATTTTTTTTTACCTCTGTCCCCTACAAATTCATGAGGCCATCACTGATGGAGTTCTCCTGTATACACAAAGGCCAAGAAGAAGAGGCACTGCTGATTTTCCTCCAAGTATATCATCATTAGATCTCATCTGTCTGTCTTCTGTCCATGAAGATACAGTTTTCCCTGTGTCTTGGGGTCTTCATCTTCAAGGTTTCCCTGAAGGAAAGGCTTCAGTGAAATGAGTTTCATGTGCTAGTCGCAGCTTCACTGGTGAAGAGGAACCTTGAACTTTTTCTTCCTACATGTACTATGCATTGCTTAAAGGCGGGTTTGCAGAAAATACATAATAATATGGGGAAATGCCATGACATAAGATATAAAACAGGAAACAAAGGCAGTGCTAGAGCACTTGACAATGTAAAAGCAAGCTGATTGTCAAAAGGAGTGGAACTGAAAGGAAGATTTTCAAGGTAAAGGAAGCAGATCCAACACCGGGCAATGAAGAAAAACCTCCAAACTCAGAGAGTACAGGGCACACAGGTTGAATGTTGTTTAAACTAAAATCAGTGACTAACCAAAGCAACATCAAGAGTAATGTAAGTATCAAAAGCATAGCAACGGTTTACATGAGTTAAATATATATTTACTCCTTAAATAGGTCAGTAGCAGCCAAAGTCCAAGACTGACCAATCAAGTACTGGGAAACTGTAACTTGTATTATGATAATGACCAAGTAAGAGATTTAAAAACAGAAAGAGTCACAGTAATACTTTCCAAGGATTTGATCAGGGGTGTGGTAATTGAACATGTCACTGTGTCCTTCCCCACTATGTGCATACATTACTCTTGATAAAAATGAAAATGTTGCCAGTATGGTGGTGCGTATATGAGGCAGACCCAGGCTGAAGGGGGAAGGATCTAGGCCGGATGCTAGCCTGGGCAACTTAGAGACTAAAATGCACAAAATAATAAACAGAGTGTGTCTACAGCTCAATGTGAGAAGGCTCTGGATTCAATCCCCAGCATTTAGAGAGAGGGAAGGAGAGAGAGAGAGAGAGAGAGAGAGAGAGAGAGAGAGAGAGACAGAGACAGAGACAGAGACAGAGACAGACAGACAGACAGAAGAACAGAGAGCAATAGAGCCAAAGAGAGAATGAGAGATAATGAGAGAGGCAGACAGACAGAGAAGACAGAGACAAAGAGACAGAGAGGCAGACAGATGAATGGACAGACACATAGACACAGTTTGTCTATTGAAATATTATTCATCAAGAAAGACTAAGTTTGTTATAAGAGCGCACTTTTTGAGATCGGTCAGAAACTCCCTTAAATATAATCTCATTAACTTTGAGTATCAACATTTATAGCACAGAAAACTACACTAAAAGCCTCTGTAATGAAGGATTACTAACAACTCCCACTTTCCTTTTATGCTTTGGAAAAGCATGGAAATAGTTATTGTGGTATCAAAACTCAGTCAGGGCAGCAGCTGCCCAGCAATGAGGCACTGCATTCTGACTTGGGAACCAAAGACCAAGCTATCCACTGGCTGTCTGGCTCTGTTCTGAGAAACAAGGATGTGGGGTGCAAAGAGGTAAAGTTGTACAGAGCCAGCAGAGGCCTGCTTCCACCAACCAGGCAGTAATCCCAGGACCATTTCTTTTAGAAATTATCATATGGGCTATGAGCTAGACAATGTCTCCACTACTTCTTGGAAAACAACAACAACAACCACTCCACTAAGAACAGGGAAGAAAAGATTCCATGGGAAAAGTCTGCAATATCCTGGATATTGCAGCACAGGAGTTCACTATCTGCATCAATTCCTTTCTGCACTGGGGGTCCCCCAGGGATAACAAGTATCTAACCAAGTTTAGTTCCATTTTTTACTCCTATGCAAAATATCTATTATCATGTAGAATTCCTTTCCCATTGAGCAAATTCTAGCAATACCAGTGGTGTGTGTTCCCAGGGACTGTGGTCTAGTGCCCTACTTTTCACAGGTGTATATTAAGAACCAGCTGGAGAGCCTGTGAAAACCCACAGTCCTGAGTCCCACCCCAGAGTTTAAGGCAGTGTTCATGTCCTGGATGGGCAAGAAGCAGTGTCCAGAAGTCTAAATTCTTCAGCTTTACATTCAGGGAGCTTGTGATTTTATAAAATCTTTGGTACCTATTTTGTCTCCTATAACGTCTCCTCAAACCCTTCCGTCTTCAAGATTCAACACACATACATAGCCATCTCACTGCCTTTATCCTCCATTCAGATGTGAGAACATACCATCCTGATGTTTAACCGCATAGTCGTACAGCTTAACTTCTACTGTAGTCTAGAGGCTGCAGGATGGCTCAGTCTGTCCCTGGCTGATGTCACTAGATGACAATATCAGGAAGAATGCTTTATAAATAGTAAAGGCTCGAGGCATACTGGATGAGTGAATGATTACATGGCTAGCAGGAGCAGCCAGCCTGCTTGCTAACAGAATAGTGCAAGACGCATGCATGAATCTGCTCTGATTAAGTGTATTCTGTGAAATTCAGTTTGGTGAAAATCCACTAAGCAGCACTGAGGACTGAGAAACTGGATTGCCCAGACAGCTTTGCAGGTTGTTCACAGGGCAGTGTGGTTGTCTATCAGGTTGTCTTTGCATGCCTAACTGAGCAGCAGCACACAGCAACCCAGGTTAGAAATAAAAGTGACCCCCAAACTATGAGAGCCTATTAAGGCTGGAACGTACAAGACCATGGGCAGCATGCACAGGACCATTCAAATACACCCAAGTACACAGGTGCAGCTTCATCTCAGAGATGAGCCTGAGGGCAGGTGTATACATGGGAGGAAGCTTGAGCTAGCACCTGTGTGCCCTTCTCATGTGAAAGCCATGTCCCTCTACATGAAATACTACAGAAAAGTGAGGAGAAATATAGATAGAAAAGTCCATGTTTTAAAATTTGTAGTCTTTCCCCATTTGTTCTTTCTTCAAAGCCTTAGGACCATGACCCTACATTATTCCACAATCTGTGTTTCTGGGGCACAGGAATCACATGATTACGGTATTATTGAGGGATGTCCCTAGAAGAAAAGCTATCGTGTGAGTGCCATCAAATTCCATGCGGGTCAATAGTTAGCAGCAGCAATACATATGCTTTGGGATGAATAGAATATATTTCAGTTCATTCCCACAAAAGAAATCATCATATTTGTTTGTTCCTTCTAGGTCGACTCTTATCCCAAATCATAAAACTTAAGCTGTCTTTGGAAGAAACAGCACTCAGCAGCCGCTGATCTCATCTGACACGGTTAGTTTCCATAGAAACTCCCAGGGAATGCTCCTGCATGTCTGGAATAAGTGCCTCTCCCATCAACTCCAAATGAGTCCAGGAAAGCCCTGCCTGATGTCTGACATCTACCAGCCCTACCCTGTCACAGAGGACAGAAGAGCACTTCAGTCAGCATCTGTTACTTTCACCACAAGGGCCGTCTCCATTACAGACACACAAATGAAAGACTAGACACTGCCAGGCACAATTAGTTCTCCTCTAAGTAGGCTGCTCCCTGCAGGACTCTGGTTATAAATGTCCTGTGATTCATATTTGAAACAAAGTAAACAAAAAGCGAACAGAAAAGAAGAAGACTAGATAAGAGGCAAGGTACCCTGTGTCCCATCAGTTTACATCATTATGTAATTACCGGTGGCCTTCAAGGGTAATGTGGTTGTCTCTGTGGAAGGTTTTTCTTCTTTGCTCTGAGAAAGAAGGGAATAGCAGCAACAATGTCGGGACTTGGAGAAGCACAATGCTCAGGGACAATTAAATGCTTTCTGTGTACCCGTGCTAGCTCACACACCCACTTGGTGCACCAGATCTTCCTGTGCAAACACTTCAGACATGAAACCAAAACTAATCTATGGGAGAAAAGGTCAAGAGACAAGTGTCCTGGTTACTTTTCTCTCATTGATGGAACAAAATGCCCAACACCCAAAGTTAGGGAGGGAGAGGTTTATGTAGCTCACAGTTGGTAGAGGTTTCAGTCCATAATCAGCTGGCTCCAAAGCGGGGTGGCATGGTGAGGGACAGCAGCTTAAGGTGACTGAAGACAGCAAAAGGGGGAAGCAAGCCTCCTTTCCTCCCTCACCCTGTAAGCAGGCTGTCCCCTGGGGGGTGCAGCAACCCTGCCCTCCGCTTGCATAGGATGAGGATGTTTACAAAGTGAGGACCCTGGCTCCCTACTGGGTCACTTCTTCATCTTCCAAACTTCTCAAGCTGACACGATAGGCAACATCCTAGAGTGGTAAGGGCATGTCCTCTGCACCCCAAGATGCAGAGCTCCTAAGTTACTTAGTTAAGCATTGGGACTCCTCAAGTTGACAGTGTAACAACCATAACAACAAGCTGTCCTTGTGGAAGGCACGGTGATGAGACCACCTCACGTGGAGGCTCCAGCACCACTGGGAAGGTCCTGCTTCACCCTCAGGTTGCCTGGCTGCATTCAGTCCCTGAAAATCCAAGTAGCATTCACTTATGACTGTGCACTTTACTAAATGCATATTAATTACACTCCGATGAAGAGGTTTTTGTATGTAAACAAGTAACAGATAAGACCAGGCACCAGGCAGCAGAGATATGTGGCCTAGAACAGAGAGAGCCAATCACAGACTGCACAGCTCCTTGCTGAACTCAGCTGGAAAGGCAGGTTCATAATGAGATCCAGACCCCTCATGAAAGATACCAAGAACAATGAGTAGGAGTCTGCATCACATTCTTCCCTCCTCCCCTTAGAAGTGTCCTGCTTGAGCCTTCCTTCCTTACTTCATGATGGAAGCCAGCTGGTGCTGGAAGGGGCACTGCTGAGATTATCCACCTCACAACACATCTCTGCAACGGGGACTTTGCCAGACTGGTCCCTCGTCCTGCGCAGACCTGAGGATGAATGCTAGGTCAGTCCCTGTCTTCTTAGGTATTTCTGAGAGCAGGATTTAGAAGGAGATCAGTCTTTTTGGATGCCGAAGGCTCTAATACGTGTAGTTTGCTGGCTGCTAGCAACTGGTTTTCCTCTACCGTGAGAAGTCCACTCTGGAGAAGCAGAGTCGGCTTACATCACCTTTAGTGGAAGGGATCTCAGAAACTATTCTATGTTTTACTTTAATATTATTCATTATTATCTTTCACAGTGTCTGTCTTAATAGAAGTAAACATGAGGTCAAGATTTAAACTCTCACAGTATCTTTCCCCACTCAACTTTGTCAGCCACACCAGTGCACATACGCCTGGTGCTGTCATTACCACTAAGTACTTCTTTCAAAAATCATGTGCAAGGGGCCAGGGTGATAGCTCAGCAGCATAAGAACTTCCTGCCAAGCACAAGGTCCTGAGTTCAAATCTTAGTACCCCTCTAAAAAGTCATGTGCAGCAATCCCTCCCTGCCCATCCATCAACACCTTCTGCATTGCAGACTAATTGTTCCTTATTCAAAGTCTTGGGACCATAAATGTTTCGTTGGGGGGTGGGGTGGGGAGATGGCATATGTATAACAAGACATATTCAGGATGGAACTCAAATTCAAAACAAGAAGTTCATATGTTTCCTATACAACCTATACTCATAGCCTGTGGATAATTCTGAACATACAGTGCCCCTGCCTCTGGATTGTGCCTGTCATGTGAAGTCGGGCCTGTAGATCTCCAACTGTGGCATCATGCCAGCTCTCAAAAAGCCCTACATTTTGCAGCATCTTAGATTTGGGGTTTTTACACTAGGGAGGCTCAACAGTATTAAAACTCCAAGGCCAACAGCTACGCATCTCACTGACACCATTCTATGGGCCTCATAACCCTTTTGCTACTCAATATTGTCCTAAAGTCCATTTCCCTTCTTTCCCGCCCAAATGAAATTTCTGACTCTCTTGCCTCACCCTCGGCTTATGATGCTCAGGTAGCCCACTTCTCCCACACAACTTCCCCTAGTTCTTTGTGAACTGAGCCACTGTGGTCTCAGAGGTGCACCACACAGGAGCAAACAAGCCCAGTTGGCCAATCTGCACTGCAACCTCCTAACCACAAATTTCAAGTGAACACTCCAACACTGTCCCATAACTCTTGAATATGTTGACTCCTCTCAAAAATGACTGCTTCCAATTGTGATTTCAAATGTCCTGCTTCTCCCCTCTCTCCTTCTTCTTCCCCTTTCAATGATAAGAATGCCCCTACGCCTACTTCTTAAAAATTGTCAACATACTGAGCCCTGAAGTCTCTTTTATTTTCCCTTAGACTTCTTCCCACACCTCCACATTGTGAAATTCAATGGTCATCTTATCAACGAACTCAACAGCCTGGGTCCTAATGAATTTGAATTCCAAGAGGCAGTGGGCAGCAGGTAAAGAATTCAGAGTGAACAACATCAGAGGTTGATTGGCAGTCAGGTGTGTGATGCCCTCCAGATGTAAGCAAAGAGTCTATTTTTCATCGTGGATGGTTTTTGTTTGCTTGCTTGAAAAGGAATGAGAATTCTTTGACAGACATGAAACAGATTCTTTTTCCTTAAAGGGCTTTCTTGATGATAGCCTTCCTAGGTTTTTTCTCTCTTCATCAACCACTTGTCAATTCTGCCCTTTTTGGGTTTTCTTAACATCTACTCCTTCAAGAGACACCTTTCTGTGTGCTTTCTTCTCCTAGGTGACCACACATGGTCCCAGAGCTTTAAACGCCACCTGTTTCCATTACTCATATCTCCATCCCTAGCTGTCATATAGCCAACTGCTCTGGCCTCATACATCTAGCTACTTACTTGACATTTCCACTTGAATATTTAATAAACATATTAAAGTTCAAAGCAAAATACATGATTTTTAAAAAATAAATCCACATTATCCCTCTGTCCCAGTGATGGCAAACCAGCTAGAGCATTAGATGATACAAACAACCCCCAGTGGCATGCATGTCACAGGCTCATGGCCACTGCCCTATGCTGTCCCAGTGTGCTGCCTGGCACCTGAGGAGCCATGACCAATGTCTCTTTTCCCCTCACCTTCCAGTCTAATTTATTTGTTTCTGGTACAACTTTCAAAATAGTTCCCAAACTTGCCTGCTCCCTCCCTCCCTCTGTCAACACCTCCAGCAGTTAGGTCGAAGCTTTTCTCCTAGATCTTTCTCTTCTGTGCTTATCTCCAGCCCCACATTCCCAATTGATTTTTCACTGCAAGGACAATTGACTACACTAGAAATCAATTCATATCTGTTAAAGAATTTGCATTCCTTTTCAAGCAAACAGAAAACATCCACAATGAAGCACACGCTCTTTATTTACATCTGAAGGGCATCACGTACCTAGCTGCCAACTAAAGCTCCAATGTTGTCCACTTTGAATTCTTCACCTGCTGCCCACTGGCTCTTGGAATTCAAATACCCTAGGTTCATCCCTACCTTAGGATCTTTTGTTTTTCTTTTCTTTTCATTTGTATTAGCACACTCACAGTCCTTAATGACTGCATTTATTGTGGTCAGTTTGCCCATGGATATACTGATGTATCTTCATTCTTTTCTACCCCTTTGGTTCTCTGTCTCCTTGTGTCTCTGGATCAACTACCTCATTTGCCAAAGAACTATCTCCCTATTTCCTAGCACCTGTCGTTTACTTTTCTCTTTATTTATTCTTTAGAATTCTCATAAAAGAATCCATGCTGGGGTTGGCAAGATAGCTCATTGGACTAAATGCCCATTTAGGCTAGCTTAGGCAAGCACAGGAACCACGGTTTGATCCCTGGCACAACATGTAGTGTCAGCCCCTGCCCTCAGAGCAGGCTGAGCCAGCCAGAATCCAGGCACAGTGGCTCAGTGCCTATGATCCCAGCACTGGAGAAGCTGAAAGCAGGAGGATCGCTATAAATCCAAGCTGTGAAGTGAGACCCTGCAACAACCAAATACATTTAAAAAAGTTCCACAAAACACCGTACATGGTTTCAAGGTAAATCCTGAGGGGATTTGACTGAGATTGTCAGATACAAAAGTTACATGTTTTGTTATGTAAGTCTTCTTTAACTTGGCCTTAACCATTCAGCAGAAAAGTTTAACCACGAGGCATAAAAAGTAATGCCAGATTAGTATGCTGAGCTGTAAAAGGCTCCAGTCAACAGTTTCCAACATTACCAGTTCTGTCAATAACCCACTCATATTATGGAATGTTGGACTATACATACAACTACTTTCTCCTAGTTCAATGTGAAGAAATATTTGCACTAATAGTTCTAGAAAAGTTATCATATCTGCATCTTGTACTCTGAACAACTACTACATAACAATGTGAATTATATTAATTATTGTGGCTATCCTACTAATGTGTTTTGAAACTTTCTCATTGCTATTTCTTATTAAAAGTAATAAAATTTAAAAATAAATAAAAGATCTATTTACATCATGATAAAAAAAAAAAAGAATCCATGCTATACGTAGCCTTCTGTGTCTGATTCATTCCACTTCTCATTGCAGTTTCCAGGTGCATCCATTTCCCTACAAATGATTCTAACTTACCCTTCTTTACAGAGCACAGTAGAACTTCACTGAGTGAAAACTGTATTTTCCTTATCTATTTGTCTGTTGATGGACACATAGGCTGCTTTCAGGATTTAGCTATTCTGAGTTGTGCTGCTATAAACATGGGTGTGCAATTATTACTGTGACACGATGTCTTTAGATCTCTGAGTAAGGTACCTAGTAGGGGAATAGCTGGGCTGAAAGGAATGGTTTTTTGAGGAATCTCCATGTTGATTTCATTAGTGGTTGTACTAATTTACACTCAAACCAACAATACAGAAGGCTCATTTCTCCCCACGCTCTCACCAGCATTTGTTATCACTTCATTTCTCAAAGATATTAGGAGTAAAATGGAATTTCAGTGTTGTTTTCATTTCCATTTCTCTAATGACCAGCAATGTTGAACACTTTTTCCTGTTACTTACTGGTCATCTGTACTTCTCTGTCTTCGAATCTTAGGAACTTTGCACTTGGTCTGCCCTCTCCAGAAAGTCCTCCCCCTTGTTCTTCATAACCCTGGCATTTCATCCTCTGGTTCTCAGCTGACAGGTCATTCTTGTGATGTAATCTTGCTTGACCATATGTCCAGATGAGTCCCCTATGATGAAATAGCCAGCCACTATCATATTGCCGTGAAATATTTTCTGA
>PVKN010031371.1:0-12509 GCA_004027915.1 Capromys pilorides | reverse complement strand
ATGAGCCAATACAAATCTCTCCCCTTTTAAGTTGTGAGTGTCAGGCACTTAGGCCCAGCAATGAGAATGTGACTATGACAGTAGTGTTGCTGCCATAGAAGAAGAAGAAGAAGAAGAAGAAGAAGAAGAAGAAGAAGAAGAAGAAGAAGAAGAAGAAGAAGAAGAAGAAGAAGAAGAAGAAGAAGAAGAAGAAGAAGAAAGAGGAGGAGGAGAAGGAGGAGAAGGAAGAGGAGGAGGGGAAGAGGAGGAGGAAGAGGAGGAGGGGAAGAGGAGGAGGAAGAGGAGGAGGGGAAGAGGAGGAGGAGGGGAAGAGGAGGAGGGGGAGCAGGAAGAGGAGGAAGGTCTTTGTACAGGAAACCTCTGGATGTGACCGAGGCACACGAGATGGGCGTGGATATGAAGGTTGTTGTACATCCTACCTGGGTACTGCTAGCTGGGAGATGCTGAAGCTCTCATTGCCCCATGGAGGAAAACCCAGAGATACAGAAACTTAGGACCAAGGAGGATGGTTAAGGCCATCAAGGCCTCGCAGGTGCTCACAGCTGGAGTGCCAGATGGCCCAGCTGCATTGCATCTCTGTTTTCCCCTTTTGCTATTCCCAAGTACCTCAAAAAGAATTACTTGAAGCAAGTTTCAACTCTGTCTTCCTCAGTCCATCGGAAGAAAGGAGATTCCATCCCTCCCCTGAGGCTGCGTGTTAGAGACAGTGGGTTAGTTTTAGCAACAGCCATATGGAAAATCCCAAAGGGAAGATGACTCTTAGATACAGACAAGATACTTGGGCCACCCACACCATATTATCAGGCAGATCCTTTGTAACAGCCACTCAGGGGGCTCTTGTCTTATTTTTATTAAAGAAAGTGGCATTTTTATAGTAAAATATGTAAAAAGTTCATTGAGACTCATTCTCTTCCCTTCTACAAGGACACTGGGGGTAGAGGAAGTGAGGGGGGTCACCCAAATGCTTATGTGAGCTATGGAAGTCTCTCTTTCTCTGCAAATCTCCTATAAGAAGTCAAGATAGAAAAGTGACCTAAGTGAGGTGCTCTGGGTGATAAGGGAAAGGAGGAATGGCCTTTGTTAGTGGAACCGTTCCTATTCCTGCTCTATTCCAAATTATTCCTTGCAACATTTCTCCACAATCCTAGGGATCCATGGCAAGTACTTGACAAACATCACTTGTATTCAAATCCCCCACTTATAAGCAAGGAAACTCAAGTTGAGAGAAGTACGTCAGCCTAGTCAAGGACATGCACATGGTTAACAGCAGACTTCAACCCATGCAGTGCAAAGTACAGCCCCCCAAGATGATGTCTCAGGGTGCTCTTATGTGCAGCCACTGGATCTCAAAGCCCTCCAGATAGACAGCTAGAGCCTTGGGCTGCTGGCTTTTCCTTGTTAAGTGTCATGGAACAGAATATAATGGTACATGCCATGGACAGTAGCAAGAATACCCCAAGCAACTCCACCACATTCTGCAGGACTGGGCCATGCTCAACATGGTCTAGGAGATGCCCTACCCCTTGCACATCTACTTGAATTACAACAAACCACCACTCTTTGCAGCAAGGGGCCCATGGAGCTGCTGAAGGATTTTGGGTTCCAAGTGCCCAAGAAGCACAGCACAGGCTCTATTGTGGTTTGTGTGTAGGTGTCCCCCCAAAACCTCATGCAGTGCTGGGGCAGAAGGCTTCGAGAGAGTTTGTGATTAATTCATGATCCAATGCTGGGATTATGGGTATGAGTACTACACCTGTCCTGGGGCAGATATCCTAAAGGCAGCATAAGGAAGGGAGAGAGGCTTGCCTTTGCTTCTGCTTGGACCGCTCCTCCTCCCTATTTCCTCTTGCTGTTTTGCTGTTTGCTACCTCCATAAACTGCCACCCACTGCCATGTGCCACGCCACCTTGGAGCCAGCTGAGTATGGACTAAAATCTCCACACACTGACAACTAAATAAACCTTTCCTTCCTTCATCTTGGGTGTTGGGATTTTTGTCCCAGCATTGAGAGAAAAGTAACCGAGATAGGCCCCAAGGTGCTGTCAGCCGTGAGCAAGGTAGGGGGGCTGGCAGGGTCTTGTCAGATGCAGCTCCAGACTGTGCCCAGCTCTGTCTTCAAGATCCAATGCTCCTAAGCACTGACAGCTCCTGTGCCTCACAGAAGCGTCCTTGCTGGCTTGAAGATGAGTGCTCTAGCGATGCACCCAGCAGCTATGAGTTGGGGCACCAACACTATTGTGAAGTACTTTGTATGGAAAAGTTTGATAGTATTCAAATCCATTAGCATGATCGCAGAATATTTTAGCTTTACATCTATCAAAGAAAGAAAAGGATTCTGAGAGTCTTTAAATATGATTTCAACTGTTGTAAATTTTTGTGCTGCTGGCTTTTGCAAGTAGAGTTTCTTGTCAATGGAGATTATCAAGATTTTGGAGAGAACAGTATTGAAAACTTGAAACAAGAATTATACTGAACCATTTCAGACATAAAGCCAAATGTAAAATATTATATTCATGAGAAAAAATTTGATATTGTTTAAATATTAGAAACTATTTTCTAATAACTAACATCTCAATTATATGCACATTTAAACTTTAACATCATCCCTAATAATTTGTACTTTTATTCACTTTTACAACAAATATGAGCTGAGGCCCAGCTCCAGAAAATATATTACTGAACAAACAGACCAAAGCCTGTCCATATGGAGTTGACTTCTAGCAGAGAGAGGCAAAGTAAAATGAGAATAATAAATACAGTGTGTTAGGTGATGAGTGCTATGGAAAAACTGAGCATTGAGCAGAGTGGAGTAGGCTGAGAGAGCAAATTGGTCAGGGCAAGAATTATTAGATGAAAAGAATGAGCAAATATTTAGAGGAAGAGAAGAAGCCAGCCAGGCAGACTTCTGCAGATGAGTGTTCAGACAGAGGGAAGAGCAAGTACAGAGGCCTAGGGCGGAGTAAGCCTGGGATGGTCCCAGAGCAGAAAGGAGACATTTGTGGTCAGAAAGAAGCCAGAATAGACGAGTGTAGCAGATGGGGTCAGAGAGGTGATGGAGACCAGACTGGAAGATGGTGCGGGAGACGCTTTAAGAATATTATTCTTGCCAGGCATGGTGGTGCATACCTGTCATTCTAGTTCTTGAGAGCCTGAGACAAGAGGGTTGCTGTAAGTCTGAGGCCAGCCTGGGTTATATGGCAAGACCTTTTCTCAAAGAAAGGGTCTTGCTCTTGACTCAGTGAACTGGAAACCATAGGAGCTTTGAAGCAGAATGACCTTATCCGAAGTGTGCCTTTTATAAATTAGGATGTTGGTAGAACATGATGTTTACATCCGTGTGTACAGTTGATACATGTACATAACTCATAACGCCTTTTTGCATCTGCTTTCTCTATCCTCCCTCCCTCCCTCCCTGCACCCTCCATCTCTTGGTCCCATTTCGATTTGAGAAGCATCTATCTAATGAGTACTTATTAAGAATAACACTGGCCATACATTGTGAGAAGTCTCAATGGATGATCAGAAGTAGGGGAGCAAGAAAAGTGACGGTTATAAGTCTCCAAAGAAGACGTGGTGACGGGAACAATTGACAGCAGTGTAAATGGCAAGTTTGTTAATGTATGACAAAGGCAAAGGTCAGGTTGTACAATATATAAGATATGTACATACATAGTATACATATATATAAAGACAAGTACAGGTTATAGAATATGAAAGAACTGAAGGTGGTTTTGAAGGTTTGGGCCTGGGCAAATAGAGGGATAGGCAAGGTGGTCACTGAGCTGGAGAGACTTCAGGCAGTGGGATTTGGTGGCGCTGGGGAAAGCAGGTGTGCAAAGGTGGGTGTGATATTTCTGAACTGTCTATTGTGCACTTGCCTGAAGGTGGTAGGATGTAGAAGACTGGCCTCCAAGGGAATTTTATTATTATAATATCTTAGATACTTTTCTCTCATTGCTGGGACAAAATACCTGACATCCAAATTTAAAGGAGGAAAGGTTTATTGAGCTCACTGTTTGTGGAGGTTTCAGTCCCCAACCAATTGGCTCCAAGGCAGGGCGATGTGGTGCAGGCGCAAAAGTCCGTGCAGTGAAAGACGGAAAAGGCAACAAGAGCAAAAAGGGAAGAGGGTGCGAGAAGACTCTTTCTGACCCTTACATTGGATGTGGACTCCCCACCCTGGGGTGGGTGTAGCAGTCACTCCCATAGCCCCAGCGCTAGACAACGAATCAAACACAAACTCTAGACTCAGCCACCTCAGAGGAGCACCTTCCCATGACTGTATGGGGGGGTGGGGGGGGAGACACATTCAGACACAAACCATACCATAATGTCCCTAGCCACATATTCTGTCTGTCTGTCTGTCTGTCTGTCTGTCTGTCTGTCTGTCTGTCTTACTTAGTTACCTCAGGTTTACCCCCAGGGTGTCATCAAACACTATCATTTTCAAAGACAAGTTTGGGAAGGTTTGGTTCTGGCCTGGGTGCCCAAGGGCCCCTTTTGCTGTTTGTTTTGGTTTTGGTGCTGGGGATGAAACCCTGGGCCTCAAGTCTTCTGGGCATGCGTCCCACCGATGATCTCTATCCCGAGGGCCCGAAGCCCTGAGTTCTGACTTTCCATCATCTGTGTGAGGGCAGCAGGCAGTGGGCACACCCATGTTTGAAGTTGCTCCCTCTGCTGCCCAGAGCCAGTACCCTGGCTGCTGTTCAACATTCTGGACTTTACCCTTGACTGAGGCAGCACAAGCCCATGACTTGCAGCCAGGGGGCCACAACGTGTACCTGCTCAACCTCTTACCACCGGCACGGTGGCTGGGAACCCTGATCTGCTTTGTGGGTGCATTGAGTCTTGGCTCCTCAGCTTGAGAGCCCCCTATCTGTACTGAAAACTAATCCAGGGGTTCCTGGTTATCACCAAGGGCCACCAGAGGTCCCTTTCCCCCCAGCATAGAGCTACAACACATAGCCCAGATGCCTCATTTGGGAATTTGTTTGTGAAGATGGGAATATAAAGGTACAAAATGAGTTTGAAATGCATTTTGGCAGAGACCAAAGTAGCACTGGTGTCCAGTGCAGCGGCGCGTGACAGACCCTACGGCGTGTGGTCTGGGAATCTTGGCTCGTGCATATTTTTCAAGTTCTCCACACATTCCATGAACTATGCATATCTTCCTCCCAAATTCCTTAGGTTTATTCTACCTGAAGTCGTGAATACCAGCTGATACTTTGACCCATGACCAGCTACATGCCTCCTTGGAGCCACTGTTTCCTATAAAATGGAAATAATGTCTACTGTGCAAAATTGAGGCTGTACAGTAGTTTCAAGCACCGAGCTCAGTACTTTGCAAATGGCTGACATTTACACAATGCTACTTTCCAATAACACAGGAGTTTTTTTGTTTTTGATTTTGTTGTTGTTGTTTGTCCTGGCTGTCCCTGGTGCCTTCGTCTTGAAAGTGGAGATGACTGCGAATGCTTATGTACCTCATTCTCTCTAAAACTCATCAGAGAGCTACAGACTGGTTCACGGAGTCACAAGACATCGGCTGCCTAAAAGTCTCAAGTATTAGGAAGAGGACAACACTAAAGTAGCAGCAGGCTTGCTGGTGGCCAGAGTCTCGTCCATCAGTCAGTACATCTTCACATCCATGCCCCTCCCCATTCCTGAGTCTTCTGATGCAACAGGGTGTGGCCTCATCCATCAGCTTTTCAAACAGAATGCAGACTGGAGCCACCACAGTGTATGTGAGTTGCTGCAGAGCACTCATCTCTGGGAGGGAAGCTGAGGCAGTGAGGTGTGGGTTCTCCCAGCACCTGGCGTCTCCAAGCTGAATGAGCAGGGAGCTGTCAATCTCCAGGTGGAAAACAAGAGACAATAGAAGAAGAAACAATCAAGAATCAGTCAGCATGAGAGAGAGTTAGGGAGGGAGGAAGGGAAAGAGGGAGATACAGTGGTTGCAGGGGGGGGGGGCACATTTTAAGCACTGGTTGATAAATTACTTGCCTATCCTGGCCTCCTCATAAAAGAGGTGCTGTGGACCTCTGATGTGATACTCGCATTTTTTTTAAAAAAATGTGTTTGGGCTAGGTGTAGTGGCACATGCCTGTAATCCCAGCACTTGAGAGGCTGAGACAGGAGGATCAGTGTGAGTTCGAGACCAGCCTGGGCTACAAAAGGAGCTCAAGTCCAGTCTGAACGGCATAGCGAGACCCTGTCTCAAAAAGATAAAAATTAATTAATTTAAAAAATGTGTTTGGTACAGGGTCTCACTAAACAGCTCAGACTTGTAGTGATCCTCCTGTTTTTAGCCTTCCCAGTGCTAGGATTACAGGTGTGTGCCACCATGTCCAGTCTCAGTAGGCAGCTCAGCGTGCCCTGGAAGTGGGTCTGGTGCAGCATGAGATACCTGGGATCAAATCTGGGTCCCTGTGCTTGCTTAAGCAAGCACTTAGTCTGCTGAGCTATCTCACCAGCCCTTGATATTTACATTTAACAACTCACCCAAATAGCAGGCTATGGACCTAAGATAGACCAAGGCTGAAGGATTACCGCGTTGCGTACTTTTGAGCAGAGGCCTGAGGGAATTCAGACATGGCACATGCCCAGTCTAGCGTGCACACGTGAGAACACTGTGCGTGTGGGAATGGGATGGTCAGGCTCACACACCCCGGACACAGGCACACTCTGCCCATGAACCAGGCCAAGGCAATGCTAAAGCCCATCCTTTGTTAAAGGCTTTATCTGCAGTTAGGCACCCAAGCTGGAAGTAGGCTCCTAAGTTGTGGTGAGGAGGAGAATAAACGTTTTGTTTTCCAGGATTTAGCTTCTGCCTCTTGCATCTTGCCTGGATCTCTGTGCTGCCCCAGGAACCCCTCACCGAGGCCTATTTAGCAAGGATGATTACCTTAAACAACAGCCTTCTGTGAAAGCGGTAAAACTGCCATAACCAGGATGTCTCTAAACAGGGCGCTGAGGTCTGACTGGATGCACAGCTCTTGTCCTCTTCTGCAGCTCTCAGCATGTGGCCAGCATCCCTGCCTTCACCAACACAGCTATCTGGACACAAGAGGAACACACCACAGCTTGATCTGTAAAATGAGGATAATGTAGTTGGATCTTTGTATATCCAGGTTCTGGGTCTGAAGATTCAACCAACCAGGGGTTACGTATCTGGGGAAAAAATGTGTCTGTACCAAACATGTATAGAGTATTTCTTCTTGCCATTATTCCCTAAGCTATGGAGTACAAAAACCATTTTCCATGGCATTTGTGTTGTATTAGGCATTATGAGTAATCTGGAGGCAACTTAAAGTGCATGGAAGGATGTATGTAGCTCATATGCAAATACTACGCTTTTCTACGTGAACTCAAGCACCTGTAGTATTTGCAGTGGCGGACTGGTGGGGCTTGTGGGATCCTGAGAAATGAATGCAGAGCACACTTTCATCAGGCTCATGAGACTGATATGCGGCCGAGCTAAGATCACATCCATGAAAGTGTTCTTCATTTCTTCAAGTATGCGCAGGAGATGAGCTGGTTATTAGGAGAAGCCTCTAGTTTTGCTGTGCAAATCTGGAGGACCTTGGCTGGAGTCCCTTACATGACCTCGGGCAGAATTCCTAACCTGTGCTTCCCGTGTTCCCCTCCGTAGATCAGAGATAACAGTGCTGCTGTGGTCTTAAAGTCTGTGCCCACCACCCCCATTCATATATTGAAATCTTACCCCACAAGATGGTGGTATTAGGAAGTATGAGAGAGATCCTTTGTCTCTTCTGTTATGTGATGGACACAGTGAAAAGACCCCACCTCAGAGCCTTTCCAGATGAGCCAGTAACCAGGCCCACCCCAGATTCAGACTCTGAATCTACCTGTACCTTGATATCTGACTTCCTAGCCTCTGACATAGTGCAAAATGGCTTTCTGATGTGTATAAGCCTCCCAGTGCTCTGTTACATCCTAAGCAGAGCATGACAAGCATCTCCCTGCATCCCGTGTGGGCCTGGTGAGACAGCACGTGTAAAAGTGCTCTACAGCTGTTAGTTCATTCAAGGGCATGCCACGTTGGATGGTTAGTCTGATGGCAGGGGCTGGGGGTCCTGGCCTTCCCTGGGATGGTGTTGGAACTAAATAGGAAATGGACTGGCCATTGAGGAGCTGGCAACACACTGAAGTGGTACCCTGCTCGTGAAATAGCAAACCTAGTGACAGCTAACTCTGATCTGCTGGACAGGACTCACTAGGACTGAGACATCTCTTTCCTGGACCTCCTCTCAGAAAGAGGACGGGCTGGATGATTTGTGTCAGAAATCCAATGACTGTTGTGGCTTTATGGGAAACGCAGTCTCCACCTTTCCTTTCTTTTCTGCAGTCTTGAGGAGCTCCCATAGATTGGGTACAGAAGACGCTGGACATCCTTGAGGAGTGCTGGCCCGAGGCATCCCTGCATCTCCACAGTCTCAGCAGCACAGTGCCCTGTGGCACCCCAGACTCCTCTGTAAAACAAGGCAGCATCTGGCTCTCAGGAAGTCGTGGAAACTCATTGAGAAACTTGCAGCCAGACCAAGCGGCAAAGCCAGGCCACGGCTTGGCTCCACCCTAACCAAGAAGCTCACTGCTGTTCACCAGCCGCAGAGCACATGGGACTCACTTTCCTGCCTCAGCAAAATGACAAAGGCCACATGTGGAGGACCTGTGGGGGCATTCATGAGTGGCTAAAATGGAAGTGTGTCCAGGAATGCCATCTGGAAAGCCCTTATAACAAGTGTCCCCAATTCTGCACAAGAATTAGAAGCCATAGCTCACCCGGGGCTCAGTCCCAAGTACGTCATACAGCCGCATCTCAGGCCAGAATGCCACCACGTCTTCAGCTGTCTCCCGGGCCTCCATCTGCTTTTCTGACCAATGGGACTCACATCAGTCCCGTGGGAATGTCCGGGGAGCAGAGATGAAACAGTCCACGAGAGCCTCCAGGGCCCCAGCCAGCTCTGCGTGGCTCTGTCCAGCACAAGGGAGTTGGCTGGGCAGCTGGAGAGACACAACCGGCATGCGGCCCTCTGCGCTTCAGAGAAAGGAAAGCAAGTGTTGAGCTGTGCTGAGCTCCTCAGAGCTGTGGCTGCCAGATGTAGGGCCTGGCCGGCGCTCAGTTCTGCTGCCTTCTCTGAGGCCTGCCTATCCAGATGTCTCTGACGGCTGCAGAAGAGGGAAAAGAGCCAGGTCCCTGAGTCTCAGAGGGGGCAAGAGCAGCCCTACCTTTCATGTCCGTGCCAGTCACTTTCTTCCCCATGGGAGATGATGGTCCAAACATTTGTTCTTCCCTGAAATGCTTGTTGAGATCAACATGCAAGCAGGCCCGGGGGGGGAGCCCGTGTAATGGAACATTGTCTTCCAAGTCCTGAGCTGTCTCCCAGGACTCCAGAAGGCCAGCTGTGGCTGCCTGCCCAGCAAGAGCCCCGCGCAGATTTCCACAGCATGGTTAGGATTTTCACCGTCAGTGTAACTCACTCCTCGGCTGGTGGACACCTGAATCTCTCATCTGCTCAGGAGGCAAAGTGCTGCAGGCATCGCAGGTTCTCAACCACATCCGCTGGCAACTCACATGCCAGTGAGTTCTTGTGTGCAAGACATAGATGAACAATGTCTTCTCTTATTTCACTGGGAGCACCAATGAAATAAAGGATGCAAAATCATCTGGGATGGGAATGAAATGGCGCATGCGTGGAACACCTACAACCCACCAGCCGTCTTCTGTAGCCTATCGGTAGCTGCTTTGTCCCCAGCTTCCACGAGATTAAATACTATGCTCCAGGACTCACAGTCAGTCAGTGGTGAAGCCACATTATCCAGTAGCGGCCACACAGGCTCCACCTGGGAGTGGATCCTGAAGAAATGCAAAATCTCAGGCCATGCCACAGAGCAAGGAGACAGACCCTGCGTGCTAGATGTGATGTCGGTATTTTTCTGTGTGTGCAAATGCAAGTCTGGACAGAAACCTCCACAGCCGCACCCTGACCTGCATCAGCTCTTGTCTCCCAGAAAGGAGGCAGAAGAATCCCTTGCTCCTTCTCTCCTTAGCTGTTAGCTCAGGAGCTTGCACCTAGGATGAGTGCTCCGGTTGGGAAAACTGAAAGTCTTGGGCCCCAGGAAAGCTTTGAAGCCTTTGCTCTCTGCATTTAATGCTGCCAGCCCCCCTCAGGGTGTGACTGGCTTGCCTCTCCTGCCAGGGTGCCCCATAAGTGACTTGGTCTTGGGGCTGCCATGTGGTACATCTGGCAGCTACAGCTGCACGGACTGTGCCCCCTCTTTCCTCAGGGGCTTCCTAGGCATTTAGCTCTGTCGCAGGCTTGAAGCCAAAATGAAGAGTCTCCTGTGGTCCCTTGAAGCTCTCTACCCACCCAGACATGCTGGCTCACTGTCATTCAGCAGAGAGCCAGTGGGGAGCCCCAGCTCGTCCTGCCTGCCTGTCACCCTCCTGCACGATGGAACAGCATCTTCCTCCAGAAGGAAGCCAGCTGGGGTCCGGGGGACGGGCCTTCCCCTCTGGGTCTGCGCTCGGTACAAAGGGACAGCAGCCACAGAGCCCTGCAGTTATCAAGACTCAGCTAGGAGCTGGGCTTCCGCGTCACCTCCCACCTCTAGCAACAAGCTGCTCTACAGGGAGCCGAGCCAGGTGAGCTTAGCCAGTGAGGGAGCTGGCACCAGCACAGCCCAGTGGCTAAGCACCCAAGCCTTGGGTTTAATGCAGACGTAATAGTCACTAACTATATGGCTTTGAGTAATGTGATCATCTTCTCTGAACCTCAATTTTCTAATCCGTAAAATGGAGAAAATAATGTTCAATAGTATCAACTTTGTGTAATGGTGGTTTAATGAGGATGTTAAGGGTTTAGCAGATGCCTAACAAGTAGTAAGAACTTAATGAATCCCAGCTGTCACTTGTGATTCAGCAGGCCCATGTTAAACAGCTTCCCAACCTGAGATGTCAAATACCTGAGATGTTCAGTTTATGAAGGGCCAGGTTTCCTTTAGGCTTGCACCTTTGGACGCTTCAGGCCACAGTCTGATCTGGTATTACGGTGCCAGCCTGAGGCCACATGTTGTGGCAGGAGAGTGTGGCCGAGTAAAGCCACTCATCTTGTGCCAGGAAGAAAAAACAAAACATATAGAGGAGAATGAAGAAGGTGCAGTATCTTCTTGAAGGACATGCCCCAGGGGCCTAACACTTCCTACCCACCCCTAAAGTTTCCACCACCTCCCCTCAGCACCATGCTGGGAGCTCAGCCTTGTTCCCCTCTCTTTAGCACCTGGCCCTCTAGGGGACTTCCCAGACCCAAACTATACCAAGACCTGAACCTCCTTCAGAGCGTAGGAGTTAAAAGGAAACTTAACAATAAAACACAAGGTTACAAATAGGAGCCCAGTGAAGATGACCAGTCATTCCAAGTTCCTGTGTGTGGGGCATCAGTCCGTTAGGCTGCTATAACAAAGATATGAAATACTAGGTCTCTCAATAAAAAAAGAAAGAAAATTCATTTCTCACAGGCTGCAGGTTGGAAGTTCAAGATCAGGGTACCAGCAGAGTTGGTATCTGGTGGCAGATCAGAGTTCACTTTCTGGCTCATAGATGACACCTTGTCATGTGTCCTTATATGGTAGAAGGTGCAGACAAACTCTTTTATGCTGCTTTTACGAGCATTAATCCAGAAGTCCCATAACTTTCTCACCTTCCCAAGGCCGCACTACCTCCTTCATACCACCACTGTTCGGGATAGGACTTCAGTATATGAATTGCAGGAAGACAGAAACATTTGGACCCTCGCACAAGACGTTAGAGATGTGAGGACTCTGAGGTGGCCCCACGTGGTGGTCCTTCATAGAGGGGAGGGGAGACTGTATAACTTAGTGGTGTCCCTACACAGCTGAGGGATAAGTGGTGTGGTACGGTGAATGATGTCACAGGAGCCCCAACCTGTGACCACATTTGACAAGCCCGGGGGCAGGCATTCAGGGAAGGGCTCTAGGGGTGGAGGTAGGTGCCAGAACTGAGTCTGTGATGCATTACAGAAGGCAAGAAAGAAGCCAGTGGGGTAAGAGGGCAGAGACAGAGTCTCCTGGGGGAGGCTGGGAGAGAGGGACTCTGGCAGGGTAGCTCATGAAGGGCCTCAAGCAGGAGCTCAGGAGTTAGGACTTTACCCAGAGCCCTGGAAGACAGTAGGACTTTTCCCAATAAATGCCATTGCTACATAAAACACTAATAGCAAACTCTGAAGAATTTGAAGCTAGGGAATGATAGGGTCAAATTCTCTGTCCATAAATCTCACTCTGTAAGAACTCAAAAGAAGAAATAAAAATGGAAAGGCATAACACACCTGAATGGAAATCAAGAATTAAGGGTCAAACAACAAAGAGACTGTAAGCAGAAAAGTTAGGAAACATGGCAGGGGCAAAACCATGTACTTATATACACAGGATGAATTAAACAATGGTCCAAAGAATCTTTAACAGGTTTTTGA
>PVKN010031370.1:0-12509 GCA_004027915.1 Capromys pilorides | reverse complement strand
TATATATATATATATTATATATATATTACAGTGTTTATTCTCTTTGCCCTCTCCTCTCTGGAAGAGAATAAGAAGAATATAAATAGATCTAATTAACTGAGATTTTATTTTTACAACTTTTTTAAAGAGCAGAATATATTTATTGGGGGGAAGACAGCATTTGTCTTAGAGACGTGCAGAAGGGGACTCAAGTGGATTGCCAAGGAACCTGTCTTTTCTGAGGATTTTTATAGAGCAAAATCATGAGTGGAGGCGGGTCTAAGGTGAAAAAATGGGACCTGGCTGGGTGGGACAAAACTATGGTGAATCAATAATATTAGTATTATAATTCCTCAGGTAAAATTGAGTAAATTAGGATCAAATGGGGAAGTGAGTCAAGTAAAACCTGGCATGAATACAGAACAGGGGCTTTTCCTGTAGGGGACTGGGTTAGTCACTTTTCTTAGCTTGTTCAAGGTGACTAACACCTATTTAGACTATCAATGCCTAATATCTATCTCAAGGGAGATACGTAGCTGCATTTATTTAATCTTTTCTCTTGAAGTCTGCTTAACCACAGGAGTGCCTGTCTCTCCCATACTTTCCAAGCATCCTGTCTTCCATACTGGCTCCTTGTGGGCTAAGCTTTGTCTGACTGTTTGTAATATTTCTATCTAACTCAACTGCCTACAGCATAACCCCTCAGAAGAACTAACCAGGATTACCATGAGAAAATAGTAGCAGATGACTACTCTGGCTTTTTCAGGGTGAAAGTGTCATAGTTGATGATTGGCAGAGAGAAATATTCTACAGATGTTGTATCTAAAGGCTTTAAAGCAGTACCAGACATTTTTATCTTAGGTAGGCATATAGCTTTAAATCTGCAGGAGACAAACCAAAAAAATTTGACATGGGTCAAATAATAGCATCAACAGCATAACTATGAATACGGTCAGCAAAGATTTCAACCAAGAGGAGGTAGTAATGACATGTTATAAAGAGGATAATTGTAAGTGCTAAGGAATTTTTGAGTATGGCATATTACTGATCTGTCATTTAGTATCTTGAGCAGCAATTGAGACATTAGCAGAAGGATCAAGAATATATAAACAATATTTAGCTTTTCTAACTGAACAAGTGCCTTCTGTACTGCTGATAGAATATCTAATGTCATCCAACTTGAGGACACCCCATTTTACTAATTTTGCTTCTTTATTGAGAAGAGATAAACTATGGTAGAACTTAAGGACAACTGTGTAATGTAAGTTAAGGCCTTAATATGTGTCTTACAATAATCTTTTTATTCTAGAAAAGATCTAGTGGATCCCAGTAAAAGTTATCGGTCATACAGGTTTTACCTGTACAATTACCTGGGTTTTGGCGTTCTCTAGGCAAGAAAATTTTTTCTGAGAAAGTACATGTATAATCAAAGTATAAGCATCAGAGCTTACAGGTAAGTATAGAAACTGCTTTTAAGTAATAACAGTTGTAACCCACTGGCTCTTAGACCTCTTTATTTATGGGGTCTGACATTTTGTCATAAGTCCCTCTAACTTTAGAGTCACCTCTATATTTTGAAGACTTATAAAAACTAGATTAATACCTTGCTTTTTCACTGTCAATTATTTTGATTAATGTGAGTACACTGTGGCAGATTTTCCTGGTTACATCTTGTGAAAAAAGAATGACATCAGTAAAAATTTTATTTTTTACTTATATAGTTTTGTAATCAAAATTGTCTTTGTTTTTAAACAGAGGATTTAGAAATTCACAGGATATTTGCAGCAAGAGAATAAAGAAATATTTTGTATTTCAATTTGAAATATATATACATATATTACATGCATAGTATATATCAAAATGTAGTCTAGTATTTTTTTTTTTTGTGGAACCAGAATCAAACTCACGACCTTGAAATTGACAGGCAAGCACTTGTGCCATGGAGCTATCTCTCCAGCCCCAATAGTCTAGTATTTCTTACAAATCAAAATGCACATATTTTATTATAAAACATTACGAAATATTACCTTTCAAATACGTGATCTGCAAAGTTACACTGTATTTCCTATCAGAATGACATACCAGAGAAGTTCCATCAGAAATCAACCAGAATAATGTATACACTATTATCATGACATGCATGGCATTGAGTCACATTGAGCCAGAGTCCCATTCAGTATTTTGGATATAGCAGCAAGTTGTCAGTAAGCAGGGGTGTGGCTGCTGAGGGCCTGTTTCTTTCAGGAACTCTAGAACTAGGGATCCAAGTACCAGGTTGTAAGGACAAAGCCTGGCTCTATTTATATGCACAAAGCTGTTGGACACTGTGAAGCTGGTAGATTTAGACTTTCCTACACAGCAAGATTTTCTTGGTCCTTGGAAACCTGTTTGGACAAATGCAGTACTTTAAGACTTTGGTATTTTTGTTTGTTTGTTTGTTTACTTGGTTTTTGTTTTTGTTTTGGAGTAGAAAAGTGAGTTTATTGGGATAGGGCTAAATCACTCACATGGAACCTGACATTCATTTTTGCACTAAAACAAGGAATTTATTTCACCATCAGTGATTACATTCCCACCTGTGTTTTTATTTTAAATTCTCTTTTGGTTGCTTCACCTATTTGTCTTTAAATAGCTATAGAATCCAATTCTTGTCTAAGTGAAGTATAGTATATACTTAAGAGACCATGAAAATTCCATGTTTAATTATAACACTAATTTATTTATTTTTATTTCTTAATTTTATTAATTGTAATGAGAAAGAAATAACAATGAGACAGTTTCAAAACAGGTTAGTAGGACAGCCACAATAATTAATGCATATTTTTGTCTTAGTAGTTGTTCACAGTAAGAAAAATGCAGTCATAATAACTTTTCTAAACAATATTAGTACCAATATTTCTTCTCATTGAAGTAAAAGAAATTAGTCGTCTGTATAGTTTAATAGTCCACAACAGTAGTGGCTTATCAGCAGGATGGTCAATGTCAGAAGCTATTGACTTCACCTTCAAAGTTCAGCATATTAATATGGCTTTACTTTTTTATACCTCATGGTTAAACTTTTCTGCTAGATAGTTAAGACCAAGGTACAGTCAGATCTGTATAACAAAACACATAACTTTTGTATCTGGCAAGGTCAGTCAAATCCCCTCAGGATTTACCCTGAAGCCATGTGCAGCATTTTGTAAAACTTTTGTCAGTGTCATCAATCTGGATGAGTTACAACCATTAGCTTGACCAATCTGCTCTCCATAAAAGCCTGAGATAATGTTTTCTCTCTACGTGATTCTCCTTAAGCACACTGTACATCATTGATACCTTTCCTCTGTGGTCCCATAGTCTCCTTAAACAGAAAATTTGAGACACCACTGAGTTATAGAATGTTACAGTGCTGGTTCTCTTATGTCCGGAGTCATCACTGACTTTGAGGAACTAGGGCCAAAATGTTGGTTATACTTCTAACACTATTTTTTCTCTAATTTTTTGGTCTGCAAACTTAAGTTGTTAACCCTCCAGAAGAGAAGCTTAGTGATATTATTACCTTATAACTTATACACTTAAGCTTAATGTCACTATCTTTCTGAATATCAAATGCCTTACACTTACCATGGAACTGGTAACTTCCATTAATCATTGATATTCTAATAAATCCATATAGATCAGGTTGACAAACAGTTCATGAACAGAAATCAAAATGCACGTGTAAGACTTGAAAGAATCAACTACTGGAAACTCCTCTTGCTGAGAAGTTTTGCACGTCAAAAGAAATTACCAACATAGGGAAAAGACAATCCATAAATTTCAAAAAAAATTAACTAATAAGTATTCATACAAAGTACTTTAAGTTTTTGTATATGAACAACAATATATATTTCCTTTGTAAGCTGCAGCTTCAGCATCATTTTTATTTCTCAGCTACCTGAATAGATATTACAGTATTTAGTTGGGATAAAATTTCCCAGTATGAGAGCTAGGCTTTTAGGCATAACTAGAAGGAACAAATGAAGAGAAAATTAACCCAGTTACAGGATCAGCAAGACATTTGTTTAATGACTGCTTTTATTGAATTATGATGACTGGGGGGAAAGTCAGGGATAGAGAAGGACAAAGAGACCTGTGCCAATGACTAGAAGTAGGCTGGGATGATTTGTTTTTTGTTCATTTGTCTTTATTTTTGCTCTAATCATGATTATGGAGGACCACCTGGGCAACTCTCCTAGAAAAAGGAGCAATTTTCTCCATTTTGGCTGAGCCTGACTCTATTTTCTTCTATTGCTATGTACAGAACTGACTAGGACTTTTTCTTGTCCCTTCAGTTGGCTTTATCTCAGTTGTGTAATGCTGATTATTCTTTCTGCATACCCTTCTAGGCATATCAGCATGTGGCAGAGGTGAATGCGGACCTCCTACCTAGCCCAGCTCATTGTACTCACCCACCCCTTGCACTTCTCAAAGTCACTCATCCTCAAGACACCCCTTTCTTCATGAGTAAATAAAACCGGTGTTTGCCTTGGGTCAAGGCCTTTGTTCTGGATAATTATCATCATAGCTCGACTTAGAACCTCTTGGCTCCCCATAACTACAAATATGCCTTGGTGTTTTTATTCTCCCCATAGATTGCACTGGGCATGGTAGATCAAAATTTACTTGATGGGATTACAAATATAAACTTCCTGGACCTGGATGAGATCATGAAATGCTCTCCATAATGAATACTTCGAGATGCCCCATAGAGATGACAGGTAGAGATCACAATCTGGCCAGAGAGAAGCAACCATGGGGCCCTTTTTTCTTACCAGAGAATGTGGGAAGCTGATTTTGAGGTATGGATCTTCCCTCAGAGTGCAGCATCACTTTCAGTTGCTGCCCCATCAGTGGGGGCATAGCTTCTGAGGGCCTGTTAAGGTTGTCCCTCTTAAGGTGGCCTGCCTTTTGAAATTAGTATCAGATCAACAGACTTGTTGACTTCTTGGATCCCAGAGAATCAGATTTAGGGTCTGTTTGTTTGGAGGCTGAAACAAAGGCAGCTCTTTTTTTTTTAATCTCTTCATTCCACCTGCCTCTACTTTTCTCCAGTCTCGATTATAGAATACTAAGGTGGCAATTCTTAACTAAACTATCAAGCGAGATACTTGGAACAAAAACTATCTTTTGAAGCTCCTTCTTTCATATCTGGAGATGACTGAGTAATGATCTTTTCAGTAAAAATAATATGTCCCTCTATTGAATTGGGATCTAGGGAAGGGTGTGTTTTACCAGTGCTTCTTAAATATTTGAAGAACGCAGAGGCATCTTCATCTTTCTCCTGAAAAATAGCAGGAAATTGAAAATAACTAGAAGACTTCACTTTAGTTTTTCTTAGACCTTCAAGAATACATTCAAAACTTCTGTAGTTCATATGGAGGAAAAACATATGTTTTTCTCCTAGTGACCCAAGACAGATAAAATGATAGGTTGGAAAATTTTCAGATGACTCTGGAAGTTCTAAATTGTCCACTTACTTTTGAAAAGGATAGTGGCCTTGATGAACTTGTATAAACTCAACCAAGGATGAGTATAACCTTGTAGAGACCTGGATTACAGCTGGTCTGAAACCCCATCTTCTAGACTAGAAGGGAAAGTAGGTGAAACCTTATATTCACTAATAATGGTGGATGATTTGACTAAGGCTGTGTTGTATCAGGACACTAAAGGTTTGGAATAAGTCTCATGCTGAGCTCTGGAATAGTGAGTGTCTTAGGAACCACAGGTGCCTGATTTCCTGAGATTCATTTGTACATTTTGAAACTAAATAAGGACTATTTAATGCAAAAAAAATCTGAATATATGGTGTTTCTGATCAATTACTTTCTTTTTATAGTATCTTTCTAGATGTTTTAATAGTTTTGCTTTGGCTCTAGGGAGTCACTCTAAATAATTAAGAGCAAGAGTATTTCATTGAATTGGACAGTAAATGTATCATATCAATATGGAAATATTGTAGGCATCCCATCTTTATTTTTAATTGATTTTTATACCCTCAGAGGTATCCCTAGAGTACATTCCACTCCAGAGCAGGAGGATGCCAAATGGACAGATTGGAAGAAAAACTCCAGTCAGCCTATCCACCCTCAAACCGGTGTGCAATTTCATCCTTCCAGGAAGCTCATGAACTGTGTACATACTCCTATTTGACATTTATAAGCATAAATTTTAACTTCTCTAGTGATAGGAGTATCTAAAGAAACAAAAATAATTTTGAAAAAAAAATTGCATATGTGAAATGTGAATTCAAGTTAGAGCATTTTTCAAACTATGAAGGAGGTCACTCATTTCTAAAGATAGACAGGACAATTGTCTGGAGGAATTTTTCCCAATGTACTTAGGCAAAGAATTCTCTGGCCACTGGTGTTCTCCATCGAATCATATAGGCAAATGATTTTATCAGCAGAATACTTTGTTTTATTTAAAATTTGAAGCTCACAGGTTAAACTTATATTTATCATGTAGCAATCAAATCTTAAATATTGGTAAAGGCACATTAGTTAAGATTTGTACAAAATCTCTTTCTTACTCTTAGCATGTGTAAGGAACAAGTGTAAATCATTCTCACGGTAGCTGCTGTGAAATGCAAATTGTTACAAGCTGCCTCAGCCTATACTTGAAAGGGCTGAGTAATTAAGTGATTCCACCGAAAAACTCAGGGGGAATTCCTAGTTTATTCTCAGAGAGTAATAAATGCAATAGAATAGTGAAGATTTTTAAGTGATCAGGAGCCAGCTTCCACCACCGCCCATTTGGGAATCTGCCAGAGTATCCCTGGTGAGGGTCTCTTTTTGTTCTCATTTTCCATTGGCCCACAACACCAGAGATCAGTCCCCAGAATGTAATCTAGCTGTTTCTCTGATCAACATTCTATTCCATTGCCTTCAATGGAGATTCATAACAGAGATTATGGGGAAACCTGTCCTCAGTATTAAATAGTGGCAACTGCTCTAAGAGCATTTCACTAGCTGGAAGAGTAACTACGGTTTGTCAAAATTCTATAAGGGATAGTTAAAAGGCTGAACAAGATTACCTAGCACTATATAAGTTTGCAGTAAAGGTTTTAAAGTCTACAACTTATTATCACAGTACATTTTATACATATAAATGACAGCTAGTCCTAATAGAGGAGAAAAGTTTGCAGATCCTCCCATGAGCTAAATGCATTCTGGTCCCATAAATGCACTGTTTTGGTGATAACTTCTTCTGCTGTCACCCAGAATTCAATTCTCTCCACTTTGCCTCAGTCTTAGACTCTCAAGAAAGATCTGCCCAGAACACTGACCCATGACATAGCTTTTATATATATTCTCACGGTAAGCAAAGTGATGTTGTCCCACCTGAACCAGAGACGGAGTGTGTGTCCTTCCTCTAAAATGACTCCACTTTCTCTGGCATTAACAAATACTCATTTTATATAGCCTTAACTTAGTTGGAACACTCTAAAGATTTTTCTCTAATTCTATATGCCTCTCAAAAGAAAAGTACAATGAAGTAGGAAAATTAGGAGTAAGGCTAGAAAAAGGAAACTTAGACAGAGAAGACTTGACATTTCTTCTAGCATGTACAGGAGGATTGGAGCCAGTCTGTCCCAGTGAAACCCATTCTTTCTAGTCTTAAGAATGGCCAAGGACTTAATGTCATTTTTAAATGGTGGGTGGAGTCCCGTGTTTTATTATATAGGCATGTATATCTTCTAAGTCTGAGCTAGATTGGAAGACCCATTGTATAGAAGTTTATATTAAAGTCCACTAGGAGGCACTCTAATGTTACTCTCTCTAGTGCTAATGACTAAAGTCAAGCAAGGAATACCAGTACATTTAGCAACTAGTTACAATGTAACTTTATATCTGTACATTAAACATACTGTTTTAACAGTAATAAAATGTTCTCTTAAAATATAACATTATATCCATTTCATGTTTTAACTTTTATATATCATGCTTTAGCAGAACTATATAAGACCAGTGAGATAGCTCATTGAACTAAAGCAAGTACTTGGACAAGTTTAGGCAAATGCAGGGATCATGGTTCAATCCCTAGCACCACATTCCACGCCAGTCCCACCCTCAGAGTACAGAGTGAGGGCGTAGAGTTGGGATATAGTGACGCATCCCTGTAACCCCAGTGCTGGGGAGGCTGAAAAGTGGAGGATCGCTATGAGTCTGATCTGCATAGTGAGATCCTGCAATAACAAAATACATTTAAAGAAAAGAACTATATAAGAAACAAAGTATAAACAATGAGTAAAGACATATCAAAATTTGAAACATAGCAATTTTTTTTCCTAAATGAGTGCCAATCCAGAGTCCATGAAACAAAAGTAATATCTTACCTCTGTCCAGTGATATCCTAATGTATATCATAGGGGAAAGAAAATCCAAACCTAGAGATACCTAAGAAGAATTCATATCTAAAACTGAAGAAAAATTTTAGAAACAACAAAGGTTAAGAGCAGAATATATTTACTCAGGGAAGAAAGCTCTGTCTGAGTGAGGGACAGAAGAGTACCAAATTGGGTTGCCGTTTTACGATATTTTTATTTCAGCAATGAAACAGGCAGTACATTCAAACATTGTAATTAACATCTTTTCAGTACTTATTTAGAGAAGAAAACCATTTTTAACCAATATCAGTCATTGTAAATCTCATTCAATAAAGTGTTTAGCATAATAATGAAATCTTTATATCTGCACATTAAAGCAAATCTAGTCAGACCCTTAATTAGATTTAAATTTGATTTGTTTTAATTACTGATATTTATAGTTATGTAAGTGACATTTCAAAGAGATCTTCCATGATCTCAGTTTTTCAAGAAATAGACTGACTTCCCAGATATTTTGAATTACTAGCCTGAGTTAATATGAATTTTTATTGACTAATTTGTGCATATTCAAAGTCTAGAACCAGGCTATCCAGTGGCAAATCTTGTCGGGCTACTTACAAGCTTTAGAAGCTCTTATGCAAGTAACAGCATGTAAGCCATAGGACTTCAACAAAAAAATAGCTAACTTTTTACTTTTTTTAGAGTATCTGGTATGTAACAGTAGCTACACACATTTTCTCGAATTTCAAATTCACAGTTAAAACTGACAGACTTACCTTCACGACATTTAGGCCTGTATAGAATGAGCAGTGCTTACTTACATCCACTCTTGACCCTTTCTCTACTCTCTACAAAATGGCAATAGTTATTATTTTAGACAGCACCTATTTCCTTGCTGTGTTCATTGTTATATATTTATGTATTAATTTATCAAATATGTATTTATGTCCTTTTTAATGTATTTGGTACAGGGTTTCACTATGCAGCTCAGACCTATAATGATCTTCCTGTTTTCAGCCTCCACAGAGCAGGAATTACAAGCATGTGCCACCCTGACAGGTCTCAGTGGCTGGCTCAGCACGGTCGGGGTGGGGGGTGCTGGTTCAACAGCATGTGGTGCTGGGGATCAAACCCTAGTTTCAGCACTTGCCTAAGGAGGCACTTACTGTGCTAAGCTATCTCACTGGCTCTTATGTGCTATTTTTAGAAACAAAATTTGCTCCTTAAAAAAAGGTGGAGGTAGCAAAAGTTCAGGATTTCATATTGCAGGAGGTCATATGAAAATGACCAGTATGGAATAGTGCACATGGCAAGGTCATATAAACAGGATAGCCCCAGAGGCAAGAATATCCAGAGGAGCATAGTGGGAACTACAAATTAAAGCAATGAGAGACCACTATAGTAACAGAGTGTCTGAATTCAAAAATACTAACACTACCAAATCCTGGTAAGGATTTGGAGCAATAGGAATTTGCATTCACTCAGCTTGGAATTGAAAATAAAATAGCCACTTTGGAAGACAGAATGGGAATTTCTTGTTAAATATTCCCTATCATGGAATATATTCTTTAATGAATAGAAATAAGTTGTCAAGCCAAGAAAAGACTTGAAGGAAATTTAAATATTTATTACTAATTAAAAGTAGCCTCAAAAGACTATTCACTATATGATTTTAACTATATGACATTCTGCAAAAAGAAACCTAGACATAGTAGGGCCTTCTAGATATCTCAGCGGATTAAAGTACCTACTTTGGCAGAAGAAGGGACTGGGGTTTGATAACCCACTCTACACAAGGTGCTGGCCCTGCCCCTGGGGTGCACTGAAACAGCAATTGAGACTGGGCATACAGGCACATGCCTATAATCCCAGTGTTTGAGAGGCTGGAATAAGGAAGATGGCTATGATTCCAAACTGTGTAGTGAGACGCTCTAGAATTTGTACTAAATACATTAAAAAAAAGAAACCTAGGCACAGTAAAATGGTTAGTGATAGGCAGAACCCTACAAGGAGAGAGTGATGGATAAATAGACATGACACCAGGCATTTTTAAGGGAAAGTAATTATTCAGTATGTTACTATAATCAGTGTGTAGCATTACATAGTTTTTGCACAACACAGAGAGGGAATTCTAAAGTAAATTAATACTGTACTGATATTGGTTGATAAGAAATGTAGCACACTAATGAAACATAAGGAATGGGAGAAACTGTCTGTACAGTTGAGTGGGTGAGAAGTTGTATACGAACTCCATACTGTCTCCTCAGTTTTATTATATAGCTTAAATCTAAAGATAAAATCTATTAGTAAAAGTATATAAAGAAAAAAAAATCCAATGATTTAAAAGCATGGACTCAGAAGAACACATATCTGGGAGAGAAGATCGCATTGGTATGTTAAGTATATGAGAAATGGGAAATGATTCAACAGTTCTCAAGAAAAATGAATCTAAACCAGTAGTAAAAAGAGCCAATAATTAAGTGAACTTGACTTATAGAATTCCCCAAAAGCTCACTAAATAATACCTGTGAGTAGAACTGTACAGGAGAAGATACTAAAAAAAAAAAAATAAAATGGCTGAGAATTAAAGCACCCATAAGCAGGTGCAAGGGCCAGGTGTTCAATCCCCGGGGCTGTTGTACTGGCCCCACCCCCCATAGCACACTGAGATGGCAATTGAGACTGGGTGTGGTGGCATGCACCTGTAATCCCAGCCCTTGGGAGGCTATAAACAAGCAGATCACTACGAGTCCAATCTAGTAGTGAGACCCTGAATAACCTGTAGATCCTTTTCTAAAACACACACAAAATAAGGCTGAAAGTAAACTTTAGAGTGTTTCACCTCTTTTGACCCCTAGGAGCTCTGTCTCATTTTTTCTAGACGTAAATCTAGCCACCTCCATCTTTGAGATTTTCTGACAGAGATGGTTAACAGTGGTAACGGGTAACATACTGAAAAGATGTCATTTCCCTTTCTCTCTCTTCATTGTTATATCCTTAAGTTCTCTCTTTCCATTTAACTGTGTTATTATTCCTTTCAATTTTTATTTCTTCTTTTGAGTTCTTATACTAGGGAGACAATACAATAGTTATTTTCCTGAATTCAAGTACCTACTATATTTGAAATGGCATCAAGTATGAAAAGGTCCTTTAAAGACTTCTCCAAATACAACTTCTTCAGCAGCAATGGAACATCCATCTCTGACAAAACAAAATGAAAAGGGGGAATGAAAATAAGACCATTTTGTTGTGAAAAAGAAGATGACTGTGCATATAAGCACAAGAAAACCCTGATATTCTATATTCAACAAACCTGTCACATATATGAAGTAGGCTTGAATTTGCTGCTTAAGTAACAAGCACCAAAATCTCTAGCTGCAAAATATTTAAAAATAAATCATATGACTGCAAGTCTTTGAAAACTATGTTTTCATCGTTATTTTTGTCTTTAGTTAATCAACACAATTTTTAAAAATTTTCTTTAATGTATATAAGTATTTGCTATTTTTACTTTAGGAATGTAAATTTTAAAAGATGTGCCAAGATTTTAGAAAATTCTATAGTTTGAATGGCCCCTTCAATGCTCAATAAAGTCAATTACCACCATGATGGTATTACGAATTTGACTTTGTTTTTCCTGGTATACTGAGGAATGAACTGAAGATCTACACAGTGAGACACATTTCTGATCCATTTTTTGGATTTGAGGCAGGGGATCTCATTAAATCACTACCTTACTCTGTACTTGCAATTCTTTAGTTTTTATCTCCCAGAGAGCTAGGATTACAAGTGTGTGTCACTATACCCAATTTACATTGTAATTTTAAGAGGCAGTTAGGTTACAAGAGCACCACTGTCATGAGTGGATCAATATCATTATTGAGCAAGTTGATTAATCACCCTGATGAGGACAAAATCGAGCTGTACTCTTGTTCTTGTACCCTTATTCTTTTAATATAATTTCTCCCTACACAATGGCCTCCACTGCATGATAGCAAGAAAAACCATCAAAAGATACTGCCACCTCTGTATTAGACTTTCTAGCCTCTACAACTTTCAGACATAAATATCCGACTTTTGGCAATTATCTAGTCTGTCATATTTTGTTATAGCAACATAAAACACACTAAGAAAAACAAATAATCTATGTGGAGTAGCAATGAAATTCAAGAGACATACGGAT
>PVKN010031369.1:0-12510 GCA_004027915.1 Capromys pilorides | reverse complement strand
TACCATAATTGTTTTTATATCTTGCCACGAATTTTGACTGGATTTAATAGAACTTTATTGTACGATTACAAAAAAATATATTCCTAGAGTTGTTGCCAGTGTAATTTCTCTAATGTTCTGGTGCTTTTCATATATTTTCAGTATTTTTATTACTATATTGGTATTTTCTTTGTATAAATTGATTAGAAAAACATGTTTTGTATTTTAATATGTTTTAGAAAAGTAATTACATTTATGAAATAAATATCATCAGGAAAAAAACCTCTGGTCTCTAATTGATAAAACATATTAAAGACAATGTTCAGACTTACTCTGACTTTTTAAAGATCAAAGTGCTTCTTTGTGGATCTGCTTTGCATTTTTATAAGGATAGCACTGCAGTCTTTCAGAGATGCAGTCTGTGCCAGGTGGGTCTGTCCTTTAGTGTGTCCTGTTTCTTCTCATCCCTGTGTTTGATAGGAATGTTCTTGAGTGCAATTCTTGGCATTGGACCCACTGTTGTGACTTTGAACCCATTAATGAACCCGTCATTAAAGCTGCAGTGACTTAATTGCCCCATGGCCTATCTTCCTGCCTGCCTGATTGTGAGTTGGAGGCGAGCTAGGGAGATGTCTCGCTGGCTGCCAGACATGTGGAGAAGACAGTGTAGCACTGACTGTTGTCAAAATCAGGGCTGTGGCTCTAGCCTGGGGCAGGAGGGATGCTGAGAAGGGGCACAGGGTAGCTCATCTCGGCAGCCCACTCTCAGATTTCTGAAACCACTTAAGATTTGAGTCGTGAAAGTCCTAATAGGTGGAGATACATTTTACCGGGGCGTTATAATCTAAAGTCAATACTTTCAGGAGAACCCAGTATATTTAGGATTTTCCTTGAAATTTTGTAAGGTGCCTCAGGGGTGATGGGAATCCATATCTTGGTGAGTGCAAAACCATTTTACACCAAGCAATGTATTTAGCTTACTTTTGCTTTGTTTTTGTGGTAGAAGGATTCTTGTTAAACACACACTCTACCATTGAGCTATATCCCCAATACAGCGTAGTAAGCTTTTAAAATTGGGTAGCATCAATATTCTTTTTGCCTCAGGATACACAAGAGGTGAGAACAAATGAAAGGAAAATATTCACATTTATTTACCATTCTGTGTTCGCTGGGTGGAATAGAGCATATTCCTTTCTTTCCCTGCTAGTACTCATAACTGAACCCAGAGCCTTTGCACTGAGCTTCATCCCCAGAACCACCACCAACACCCTTTTCTATGAGACTGGATCTCACTGAGATACTAAGCTACGCAGGCTCAATTCAAACTTACACTGCTCCTGTTCAGCCTCCCAGAGTGCTGGGATTTGAAATATGTGCTGCACAATGATTGTAATGGCAATCTTCTTTCTAAGAGTTGAGGGCTCACATACTTAGAATCAAAATCAGAGTGAAATCTGAACTTTTTCTTAGACACACCTCTAGAAAGCTTCTTCAGAACACCGCTGCTTTCATCTCGCTCCTTGCAGCCTCGCCCTATTCTCAAATCTAATCCCATCACTCAAGAAGAACAGTCCTTCTGAAGGTCTAGGAATGACCCTGTTGCCACATTCAATTTACCACTTCAGCAATGACTTGGAATTCTTGCTGCAGGATGTGGCAATGTCAGCCACTGGGTGTCTGAGATAACAAACTGCTGCTTTTCAAAATGTCCATCAACACAGTTCATTTACTTTTACAAATCTATCATCCTCTACAATTGCTTAAGATTTTACAGTTAGCCTAGAACTATCCTCTCTCCCCTTCAAGGAAGACCTCCATTCCTGTGACTGCAAATGCCTTCGGTTAGCCATTGCACCTTGTACATTTCCAACCCAGACTCCCTGTTGTAATTCTAGATACATGGCCTCCACTCTCAGCACTTCCACGTGGCTGCCTTAGAATGTGAGAACCAGCTCATGATCAACCCCCTGACCTTGCCTTTCAGCCCAACTCATTGACTGACACTGTCTGCTGTCCATATGCACCGCCTGGAAACCTCACTGCCATCCTTCACAGTGCAAAGCTCACCCCTTCCCCAATTCTCTTTCCACAGCTGCCCTCACTTCACAGTTTCACTTCGATGCTTGTGACCATCTCAAGTGGTCTCTGGGCATCTTCTACAAAACTTTCTCATATAGATTCAGGTACATTCAGGACCCAGTGAAAATACATAGCTTTACATCACTCCTTTGGTTAGAACTTGAAAACCTGCAAGGAGTTTTCATTTTTACTTCATGATTAAACTTCCTAACTTGTCCTACAAGGCCCTAACTAATCAGCCCTTTGATTACCTTCCCAGGGTTGTTTTCTCAAGTCTCCCTCCTTATAGTTCAGGCCCTTTTTCTGCCTGGAATTTCTCTCCATCTCAGCCTCCCACCCTCAACACATACACATGGCTCTCAGGTTATCATTCATCAGAGAGGATGTCATTCATCTCAGTGATGCATATGGATTAGCTGGGTATGGTGGCGCACACCTGTAATTGTAGAAGATGGGAGGCTAAGACTGGGAGATCACAAGTTCAAGGCCATGTGGACTCCACAGTAAGACTGTCGTGTCAAGCATGATTGCACATGCTTCTATTCCCAAAACTCGGGATGCTGAAGCAGGAAGTTTATGATGAATTCAAGGGCAGCCTGAGCTACATAGTGAGTTCAAGGCAAGCCTGAACTACACAGTGACACCTTGTCTCAAAAACAAAAAACAAAACAAAAAAAGGACTCAAAAACAAATTTTAAAACCAAGAATTTATGTGGTTAAATTTCTATGCTAATGCTCCTGTGATACTAAGTTTCTGTCTTACCACTTGTTACAGTTTGTATTTAAATAGTTCTTTAACTTTTCTTAATGTTTCCCTAGCAGTTAAACTCTAAATACAACAAAAGAAGGGATGTGCTCGTCATTGAGTCTCCAGAATGTGTCACAATACTTGCTATATGGGTAAAGCCTAGGCAGTGAAGGAAAATTATTCCTGGAATTTAAAAAAAAAAAGCCATGCTTACGTTCTAGAATAGCAATCCCTAATTCCTAGCTTTGTCCCTCATGTACATCAATCAATTGACATTCATTAAATACAGCTTTAGGCAAGTCATATAACTTGGTACTGTAGGGGAAAAAAGTACAAGAGGCAGTCACTGTTTTAGAAGAACCTAGAATAACTTCTGCAGCCCTAAGGGGAATTATAGCTTAGTAGAAAGGGTCCTTATCTCTGCAGTACGCTGTGAATTCAGGTCCTCCAGAGAACTCCTATCTATACTGAAGAGCCAGCACATTGTTGGGGACCACAAATTATAAATTGAAGCTATGGGACATCCAAGTTTGTCCTTGTCCTGCCCTTTGAGTGAGATTGGACTGTGGAAATTCCCTGCTCTTTTCTGGGCACAGCCAGAAGCTGTAGGGCTAATGACTGCTTTGGCCCTCATGAGGCAAGAGAAGACCTGCTGAAGACGATAAGGCGCCTGGGGAAACCATAGTTTCCTCATTGTCCAATCTGGTCACTGTCCACAAGAATGCTTTGTTCCCTTTGTTACAAGCCTTGCCTACCTCGCCACTTGTTTAGCATATCTATCCACAAATGCACTCCTTCTTTTCCTCAATGAATAAATACTAAGCTTCTGAGAGCCTTGTGATCTTCGTTCCCAGAACCATGATTGTCACAGAACCCTATTTTCTTGCAATCCCTTTCTCTTTTTGTTTTCCACTGTGCATGGGAACTTCGTGCACTAGATCAGGGATTCACTCCAGGGGTGGCTGATAATTGGCTCAATTAAAAGGGACTCAGACAATTGTTGACCTTGACTTAGTTAAAAATATGATTGTTTAGAGATGCAATGTTGCAGCTAAAGAGCCCAAGTTACTTGGGCTACTCTGTTTGGTTGGTTGGTTGGCTGGGTGTTTGGTTGGTTGTTTGATTGGTCCGTTTTTTGAGACAGGGTGAATGCATGTAGTTCAGGCTGGCCTTGACCTCACTATGTAGCTCAGACTGGTCTCAAAGTTTGGGATCCTTCTGCCTCAGCCTCCATAATTATAGGCATGTGCCATCATTCCCAGCTGAATGACATTATTTCGGACTAATCTCTTGTACAAACCGTGATAGACCAGGCTAAAAATAAAAATGGAGTCATATTCACACGAAAATTCCATCTCAGTTAATATGCTAACTTATTTTGTTTCCTTAGCTGAGAAATCAGGCTTAAATTTTAACAGCTGCAGTTCCCAAACAGCCCAATTGTACCTGACATGGTAATGAAATTCCTTTTGCTTTAATCTTTGCACAAAAGAAGTAATCTAAAATAAGCTGATATTAACTAATTGGCTATTTTCCTATTATTCTGTCTCCCTCGCACCCCCACCTTATCACTAAGTAAATGTAGAGGCCATGGCAAGAGGTCAACAGGAGGAGGTTATGTAGAGAGACCCTGCCTCAAAAAGAGCCCATTCTACTGTGTTTTTTTGTTTTTGTTTTTGTTTTGTTTTGTTTTTTGTAGCCCAGGCTGGTCTCCTCATACCGATCCTCCTGCCTCAGCCACCCAAGCGCTGGTATTACAGGTGTGTGCCACCATGCACGGCTTTCTACTGTGCACTTTTGTTTCTGCCTTCTTCAAGCTATTTTCTGACTATAAAAACAATCTCACCTGCTCAAATCGTTAGAACACTTATTCTATAAATGTAGTGTTGCTGAATTTTAGAATTGAAAATAAAGTCTATAAATACCATGAAGCTAAGTGGTTGTTCCTCAACACCTGGAATCCTCTTTTCAAGCAATGTTTTTTGGGACTTAGTACCCTGAGAATACAGTTTGGAGAACATTGTGTTGGAATGATTTTGGTTTTGGTTTCTTAACAGATTTTTTTAGACGGCCTCACTATAATTCAGGCTGGCTTTAACCTTGCTATTTACTGTAGTTCAGGATGACCTCTGACTCACACCAGTCCTCCAGTGTCAGCCTCCTGAGTGCAGGGATTATAAGTATGTGCAACCACACCGACGTTTGAGAGTTTTCACAGGTGTGAAGCTACTCTGTGTGCCTATAAGCCCATCCTCAGTTCCAGATTTCAATCACTGGTGAAGGTAATAGTGAAAGTGAAAGCTCTGTGATAATTGTAAATAAGGGTGAGGGTTTTCTAGCCAGAGTCTAGGACCGACCTTTATATTCATTTTTCCTAACTTCCATTTGTAAAATAAATTGGATGTGACGAAGTGTATATCTTAACTAAGAGCCACATGGAATTTCAGACTTTTGGTGGACTTACGTTTGTGTTTTCCATTTTACCCTCTTTGGCAGTTAATAGTTTAGCCACAGCCATTTTAACTTCTGACTCTTCCTTCTTATCTTTATCTGGACCATTTTCTGTATGTTGTCTTTGGACGGATTGCTTAAATATGTGACAGGTGTTGTTGACTCAAGGAGATGAACGCACAGGGTGAAAAGCCATGGTTTCATGCTGCTCCTGTGGAGCCGCAAACCCACTAAAGGCTAGGAGCCCAAGCTCCTTTAGGCAGGCAGTCAGAAACTGCAAGGAGCATGCCTCCTCTACTGGGCTTTTGCCCAGGGCAGATGCAAGTAGACCTCAAGGGCATTATAAAAATCTAACTTAGAGGACTATGTGATACATACTAAAGAAAAGCATCCAGAGAGCTAGATCTTTTGAAAAAAAAAAAAAAAAAGGAGGGGGGGAGGTGCAAAAGATGGCAAGGAAAGTAAAAGGAAGTAGGGGGAAGGGAATGAGATGTGTTATGTGTATGGGCCAACTGCCCATGATGAGTACAAACGTTATGTGCTGCAAATATGGACTTGTAAAAATACAAATTTAAGAAAACTATGCAGGTAATATTTTCCTAAAGTTAACATTTTTTCGGTATTGGCAGGCTTAGATTTAACATATAATCCTTTCATGTCAGCCTGCCTCTCTGTGTGTTAACAGCATTTCTTATTTGAGTTGTTATTGCATCAATTATATTGTTTCTGTGCGGACAGAAACTCCACCCAGGACTTCACCTCCTTAGAGTATTATTTTCCTTTTCACTCACAGCTTTGAATTTCAGTGATTCTGGCACTGATTCTTGGCTAATTGTACATATTAACCCTCTGTTCTATGGCTTAAAATCAATGCCCATTTTTTTTTCTTAAAGATTCAGGAAAGAAAGTGAATCTGAGATATATACATATACATAAACTCATATATATCTGTTGCTACCTATTGAATCTGTTCCTTAACTCAATTTTAGGTGAAATTTTCACATTCCTTTTCTTGCCCATGAGTTCCATTATTCAATATTGTATTTTTCTGCCCTCTAGTAAACAGCATGCATAACACTATTAGACTGTTTGCTAGGCAGTCCCTAAACAAATATGCCTCGAATCAAATGGACTAAAAGTTCAAGATTGTGTGATTTTAGAAAAGTGTTAGGAATAGAAATCTGTTAGTTGCCCCTTAACAATAAGATTGAAAAAGGATCAATTATAATGGAGATATGGAGGCATATAAGAAAATACGAGGGCCAGGCAATTTTAGAGAGAAATCAATAAGAAGACCTTGCACCTTTTCAAAGAATGTGTTAGAAATAATCATTGAGAGAGATAGGAGTCTAAAATCTGGAACACCAGTAGAAATTCTGCATCTCCAACATAAATTCTCCGATCATGCTGATGCCATTAATGCCTCATCCATTCAGTGTGAAGGAAGATTGTAGAAATGTTAGAAAAGATCCCAGTAGTCTGGCAGGCTAAGGGCAGGAGGATGGCCCACCTAAGCAACTTAGCAATTTAGTGAGACCTTGTCTCAAACAAATAAAGGGCTGGGGTATAGCTCAGTGTGAAAGTCCTAGCAGTTAAAATAAAAAAAAAAAAGAAAAAAAGAAGAAAGGAAGAGAGAGAGAGAGAGAGAGAGAGAGAGAGAGAGAGAGATCAGTTTGAGGGCTCACCCCAGGCATGCTGAATCCAAACTTGCATGTTTCTAGGACCCCCTAGTGTTTTTTACATATGCTAAAGTTTGAAACACATTCATGGAAAGGATTTCTACTTTTTCTTCAAAGTCCTTTTTCCTATGGGCCTGTGATAGTCAATCTTGATTGTCAGCTTGACTAGTTTGAAAGATGCAGTCAATCATCAAAGCATACTCCTGGGTGTGTTTAGATGGGTGATGGAATATTGACTGTGGGGCCTATATCTGGTCCTTGATTCCTTCTCTGGCTTTCCCTGCTGTTTGCTTTCTGCACACCATGAGGTGAGCCACTTGTCTCGCCATGCCATTCTGCCATGATATTTCTGCCTTGGAGGTAGGTGACCACGAACTGAAACTTCTGAAATCATGAACCAAAATAAACCTTTTCTCCTTTAGAAGTTTATGGCAGGTATTTTTTTCCCAGTGAGGAAAACCTGACTAACATAGATCCTTATGATTTTATTGGACTACTAAGCATTCCTATAGCTGTACCAGCTGTGGTTAAAAGCAGTTAGTTATGAAGTTCTGTGGAATTTGCTAGCCAATATTATATAGCCATTCTTGAACATGAATTAAATATTTATAGAGTGTTTCTAGATGTTGTATATTGTGCTGTGCACAGTGCTTTGAAGAGAATAAGATGTGGTCTTTTTCTTATGGAATCACAGAAGACGATTAAGCATATGCACTGTCTTAGTGTTGTAAGGGCTGGAGGGGAGTTATCACTCACACAAAATGAGCTATTTTTTGATCATAAAACATGTTCATTTCATAATAATAATTAAAAAGATGACATTTTCCTACTAGCCATGCTCCAAAAACCCATAGACTTCAGGTGGACTTACTACAACAAACTCTGGACGAATCTGGTATACACTGGCAAAAGCATTGCATTGTTAAGAATTCCCCTTTAGCAAATGCTATCAGCAAGTTGAATTAGCAAATCCACAAGGTGATCTGATCAGATGATTTTTCCTTAGTATATTTCCCCTAAAATGGGAAAGGCTGGTGTGCAGATCAGCAGCCAATCTTCCCCTTCTGGCTTGCTCAGATGTTTCATGCTTGGAGTTAGCTAATGATGGGACTGTTCAAAAAGTAGATTCTTCCATAGGGGACAAACAGGAAGAAAAATGCTTGTATGTATAATAACTCATTCTTGTCCAGTGACTTCTGTTTTGTGGAGTCCAATTGTTACACCTGCCGGTGTGATCATTAGTCATAAAGAGCTCTATGTTATAATTTGAAAAACTACTGTGACATTCAGCTTTGCAAAGAGAATTCAAATGTGTAATGGTCCACTAAAACATAGATGAATTTGTTTGTCTAAACTCCGTGAACTAAACAGAGCATATTCAGCTTAATGTGGTGGTACATGCCTGTAATCTCAGTATTCTTGGGAAGCTGAGGCAAGACAATTTCCATGAGTCAAGGCCAGTCTGAACTACACAGCAAGATCATGTCTCAAACCAAACAAGGAAACAAAAAACAGTTTATTCTAGAGACCAAATATTCAACATTCGGAGGCTTTTCAGAGTACATACAAAATAAATACATGAATAGATAACATTTAGAACTATTTTTCACCTGAACAGGTATGATTTACATCCTACCACAGAAAATGGTTCTTAGAAAGTGAAAATACTGTCCAAACTCTCCTGGAAATCACCCGTATTAAGTGAATGTCTTTCATTTGGATGCTACTTAAATGGATTCTGCTTTGCTACATCTGTGAAGCCAACCCATTTGTTGTTTAGCTTTTTTAGATGATCCACAGATCTACTAATTTCTCTTCTTTTATTTTCTTTCTAGAGGAAAAAAAAAAAAGATTCCCAGATCTAAGGCTAGCTACCAAGTGTCCCCAGGGTGGGAGACGAAGGCAGGGCTTCTAGATGATAGTTCCAAAGAAATGCCACTGGAAGGCAGATTGGAAAAGAAAAGCTTTTGTGTGTGATATAGCAACTGCTTGCCACTCTCAAGGTGATATGAAAGAGGCTGCTTGCTTCTACAAATAGGTCCTACAGATAGTCACTAAGCAAGATCAACAACTCTCCTGTGCTCTGCAGCTAACCAAGATTAAATGCCTGGTTCCCAAATAAGGTAACTGCTGGGTTTTACTGGGTAAGGATAAACCCTTCCAGTAGATAATGATGTCCTGGGGATATTACGGCAAGGAGTCATCTCCACGATTAGGACATATAGGCCTTATGAAACTCACAGGTTTGCAATCCAAGCACACTCCATAAATCTTCAGAATGACTTTGTACCCAAAATGATAGCAACAAGATCACATACTATTTTTTTTTTTCCAGGACCGGGGTTCGAACTCATGACCTTGCATTTCCTAGTCAGGAACTTGTGCCATGAAGCTATGTCCCCAGCTCCTGTAATAAAATTTAAGTGAAGAAAATTGTACATGAAATTATTTGAAAAATATAATTTAAAAGAAAGTGTTTAATATTCTACAAAGGAAAAAAATGAACACATACTGAATTAAAAGCTTTTTTTGTAACTGTAGAGTGCAGCCTTTCCAGCATTTTTTCCTTTTTCACTTTTTAAGTTATTTTATGATGATTCTATTTTTTATAATTAAATTTTATCAAAGATATAAAAGAAACATTTTAAAAATTGTCGCTTCTGATAGTTACATAATTTTTTTGGTACTTTTACAGCAATTTAAAATTAGCATCAAGAAATAAAGTTTGCATAGTTAGATGTGGTCATGCATGCATGTAAGCCCAGCACTGTGGAGGTTGAGGTAGGAAGATTGTAAATTAAAGCCCCGCTTGGCTACCTTAGTTACTTAACTAGATCCTGTCTCAAAATAAATAGTCAAAATGAGCTGGTGCTGTAGCTCAGTATACAGGCCTTGGTTGGGTTCAATCCTCAGCACCACAAATGAACCAAAGCAAAGTTATTTTACCTCTAATTCCAGTTAATTTACTTATACTCCATGGTGAAGCAGAAGACTCGCAAGTTTGAGGGTAGCCTTAGCAACTTAGTGAGATCCTGTCTCAAAATGAACTGAAATGCAATGCAATGCAATAAAATAAAATATGGGCTGGGGGTTTAGCTCAGAGGTAGTGCTTCTTTAGCATATGCAAAGTCCTGGGTTCAATAGCTAGTACTGCAGCAAAGAAAAAATAAATTAAAAAGAATTTTCACTGAGTACAAATAAGCAGAGAAAAAATACACTTTTCTAGCGCAGCATCCTACACTTCAATACTGTGTTCCAATGTTTATTCTCCACCCCTTGCAAATGAACACTCAAACTTCCTTCTTATTATCAAAGCTAAGCTTTCAAGCCCTGAGTTGTTTAGTTGCTGAACTAAAAAGCAATCATAAGCTTGAGATCACACAAGAACATTCATATAGTAACTTCATTTGTTAATACTCTGGGTCATGCTTAGGATTTCAGAAGTACTGTGCCAATTCCAGTCAGAGCTTTACCCTCTATCTCCAAACCCCACCCCAAGTATCACCCACCCTTTCTGACCTCCTGGATGTCTCTTCAAATTGTTGATTTTATCCAACACTACTTGCTGCTTCTCTAGAGCAGTGGGTGGGCAAAGATTTTCTTTGAGCAGCCAAATAGCTACAATTTGTAGGCCTCTGTGGTAATTATTAACTCTGCCACTGCAGGTAGCATGCACATATATGGATCTAAGTACATTGCAGTACAATTTTATTTGCAAAAATAGGCAGTAGCACAGATTTAGCTTGTAGCGCGGTGGTTGCCAACTCTGGCTGTAGAATAGGCATGTTCAACACATGGCCTTTGGTCTTGGACGGCTATTAGTGCAGCCCTCACATCATCATAAATTTTTAACATGATTGTGTAATTTTTGTTGCTGTTTTTCATGATTCACCTTAGCGATGCCCCAGCATGGACTGTGTGGGCACCAGTGGAATGCTGTGTAAAGGAGGATGCCATACAAGGCTGACTCTGCTTCTTATACCCACCACACACAGTCAGTCCAGTCAAAACATGTGTGTACCATGCCTCACATGTACTTGTGTGATTTGGCCAGTAAGCAGAGCCATCAACAACAATAGCATCTCAACTGACCTATACATGTCTATGCCTGTGTAGATGGACAACTACTATTCTTGAGCAAATATTTATGTCTTATTTAACTATGAGACTTGGACTTCAGTTATTTCATAAAACCATTTCATGAGTTAAAATTTTTTGTGTCTTTTTGAGACAGGACTTCATTATGCACTTCAAACTGGCCTCAAAATCTCAGTGATCCTCCTGCCTCATTCTCCCAAGTTCTGGGATTACAGGTGTGCATTACCATGTCTGGCCTAAAATAGTTTTGTTACCTATGTAAATTAACTGCATTATATCTTGTATGTGGCCCAAGATAATTCCTCTTTGCTCAGTGTGGCCCAAGCAAGTCAAAAGGTTGGCTACCTGAGCTCTAGCATATTCTGCTGCCTACTCATTAGCAAAACCTGCTCCTGATGCTACAGTCAGAAAGACAACACTAAAACACAAACGTCATGATAAACATCTTCCAGAGAGATGAAAATATGAAATACTCATTCCCTCCTGACTTTGTCACAGCTCTGATTTTGTTTAGTGCTGGGTTCCCAGAACATAATAATGATGCATTGCCAAGCCTCCTTCATGATGAGGTATAAATATGTAACAAAAATTAGGCAATAATATGTAAATGAAAGTATGACGTGAGATTTCAAGGAAGAGTCCTTGAACACTAGGAAGCAGATATGGGAAGCATAAAATTTCAGCAACATCAGTGATGACCAAAGACATGTGCCAAGAATAACAAAGATAACAGTTCCTGGTGTTTTATGGTAGCTACCACATTAGCCTAAGTGGCATCCTGTTAAATTTTTCTTTCTTGTGAGGGTGCTATAAATATACATGTCGTGGGCTGGGGAGATAGCTCAGTAGTCTGAGCACCTGCCTGGCAATTGCAAGGACCTGGGTTCAATCCCAGTACTCCATGTTGTGCTGGCCTCAGAAGCCCAGGCATGCTGTACTGGGCACTGAAACCAGACATAGTGGCACACACCTCTAATCCCAGAGTTGGGGAGGCTGAGACAGGAGGAGGATCACTACGAGTCCAATCTGTGTAGGGAGACCCTATACCAAATAAATAAATAAATAAATAAATAAATATGCATATATATTGTTTAATAAATATTGTTTTGGATTATTGTGTATGTGCAATTATAACACTGTTATATTAATAATTTGACATTCTGGGATGGTCAAAGTAGTGTTTTATAAGTAAAAATAACGAACAAAAAAGGAAGATTTAAAGGAAGGAGTTTTTGACCTAAGTTTTCAGTTCAAGAAGTCAAGGTCACAGTTGACATAACTCCTCATCCCCTCTAAAGGCAGAAAGTAATGGCAAAGATCTGTGCTAGTTATACCTGTTAAAAGCATTAGAAAGGCAGTATATTTCTTTAAAATTATCCCAGGAAATTTCCACTGAGCTACTCTGCACTTTCTCCCTGCAAACCTGGTAGTATATATTCAGCTACACACTCATCTACGTGGTATCTATGGCACTGG
>PVKN010031368.1:0-12505 GCA_004027915.1 Capromys pilorides | reverse complement strand
GAATTATTTTTTCCTGCATCCTGGTTGTTTTTAAGAGATTCTTTCTTACCTTTTCACTAGCTGTAACTGTGTCTTCAAGATCCGAAATTCCATCTTCACTTTCATTCATACGGTTTTGCCAGCTTGTGATTGAGATTTTCTTGTATATCTCTTTGAAACTGTTTCATGTGATCTATTTCTTTCCTATATTGCTCAGTCAAGGACTCCATCATTTTTCTGTTCTCCTCTAATTTTTTAATCAATGTCCTCTTTAATATTACTTAAGTCTTTCATTATAGTTATCCTTTCTCTCTCTAGTTCAGAGATTATTTCTGCTGTTCTCCTTTTTACCTTTCTGCATTTGCTCCCCTACTTTAGATGCTATTAATTTAGATGTGTCTTTTTTTACTTCAGGGGTTATTTCTGTTCTGGTTTCCTCTATATGTTTCTGTAATTGTTTTTCCACTTCAGATCTTATTAATTCGTGCATTTCTTTTTTTTATTTCAGATGTTATCTCTGATCTGAGTTGCTCTATATGTTTCTCTGCTTGTCTGTCTACCCCAGATTCAGAGGTTTCAGTTGCATGATTCCCATTTTCTTCCATGGTAGTGTCTCCTGTATTTGATTTGGGTGGGCTTGGGCCCTGAGATTGCATCTTACTCCTTGTCGTTGTCATTTTATATGGCAGTGATCTCTGCACCTTGGTGAAGTTATGCTGTTAGCACCTATGGGGAGTTTGGTCTGGATCCACCAAGCTTGTTCTCCTCCAGATGTGCCTGGCTGGGAGTCAGAGCTGGGGCTGCTGGCTGCTGTGAGGCCCTATGGGTCGGGATTGTGAGTGGAGTTGGAGTTCTGGAGTTGAGGAGTCTGAGGATGGATGTGGGCTGAGAATCCTTACCCGGCAGGTGTGCAGGCCAGACAGGATGGCGGAGGGTTTCGGGACTGGAGCTCAGACAGGAAGAGCCGGGAGATGGAAGAGGTCTGAGGGTCCTTACCTGGCAGGTGCGAGGGCCAGACCCCATATTTTTTTTAAACCTTATTTATTTATGTTATGGCTGGCTCAGCCTGCCCTGAGAGGGTGGGGCTGGCGCGGCATGTGGTGCTGGGGATCGAACTGCAGTTCCTGTGGGTGCCTAAGCAGGTGCTCTAGACTGCTGAGCTATCTCACCAGCCGACTCTTCATATTTTTTAAAAAATCTTTTTATTTTATTTACTTATTTATTTATGTTATGGCCAGCTCAGCCTGCCCTGGGGGTGGGGCTGGCACAGCATGTGGTGCCGGGGATCGAACTGCGGTCCCTGTGGTTGCTTAAGCTTTCCTAAGCAAAGGCTTCAGGCCGCTGAGCTATCCTGCTGGCCCAACTCTTCATATTTTGATTGGATTTTTATTTTTGAGAAAGGGTTTTCCAGCTGGGAAAATAGCTCAGTAGAATAAGCACTTACCTGGCAAGCGCAAGGGCATGAGTTTAATCCCCAGTCCCGGGGGGAAAAAAAAAGTTTCACTGTGTAGTTCACACTGGCCTTGAATTCACTATGTAGCCCAGTCTCAAACTCGTGGCAATCCTCCTGTCTCAGCCTCCCCAGTGCTCATATTACAGACACGCCTATCACCTCTGGTTTAGATTTATTATTATTATTTTAAATATTTGGTACAAGGTTTCACTATGCAGCTCAGACTCATGATATTCCTACTTTTAGCCTCCCCAGCTCTGGGATTACAATTGTGTACCACCACACCTGGTCTCAGGGCTAGCATACTGTGTTGGGGATCAAATCCCAGTCCCTGCACTTGCCTAATCAGGTGCTTAGTCTGCTGAGCTATCTCACTGACCTTTGAATGACCACTTTGTAAAGGAATTACAAATTATGGAAAGGAAGCAAGGACTGGGGAGATAGCTCAGTAGTCTAAGTCCCTGCTTGGCAATCACAAGGACCTGGGTTTGATCCTCGATAAAGTATGCCGGCCTTGAAATTGGGCATGGTGGCTCATGCCTGTAATTCCAGTGCTGGGGAGGCTGAGACAGGAGGATCACTATGAGTCCAAGCAGCATATGTGAGGGGAAGGTTAGAAATAGAGGAAAGAGCCAGGCATGGCAACACATGTCTGTAATCCCAGCACTCAGGAAATTGGGACACAAGGATCACTATGAGGTCAAGGCCAGTCTGGGCTACATTAATTCAAGGTCAGCATGCACTGCATATGAGACTTTGCCTCCAATCCTCTCCCGAAAGAAATAGAAGAAAAGATGGACCATAAACTCAGTGATGCTCTATAAGTGAGAAGACACCATGCAAGCTGGATCAGTCACTAGTAGATGAAAAAAAAAAGAAAAAAGAAAACCCAGGATTACAGGAATAAGGATAAATTAGACTTTGACTCAAAGCTATGAAAAAAAATTATTTGCCAAAATCATTGCAGATTTTTTTTTTTTTTTTTGTCTTTTTGAGACAGGGTCTCGCTATGCAGTTCAGGCTGGCCTTGAGCTCACTTTTGTAACCCTGGCTGGTCTCAAACTCGCATGGATCCTGCCTCAGCCTCCCAAGTGTTGAGATTACAGGTGTGTGCCTCCACGCTCCGCAAAATTTTCAAGTCTATGGAAAGAATTCAATATCCAACTACAGTAAGTCCCCAACATACATTCAAGTTGTGAACTTTCATATATAAGCAGGCATTGTACTACAAACATTTGTAGGTGCAAAGAAATTTCACAAGTGGCTCACACATGTCAGTCATTGTCACAGTTGTTTTATGTGTTCACTGTACGGTATAGCAGTATACAGTAGTTCAGTGCTCAAGTGCTCAATCAGAGCCCAGAATGTCCAGAAACAAGAGGAAAAGCAGTCCTTTTGCTTGGGCCCTCACACCGGCAGGATGGGCGAGTGCTGTGGTCTCCATACTACCAGGAAGCTCCACAGTCACTGGCAGGACCAGAGGCGGCATGACAAGCAGTACAGGAAGGCCCATCTAGGCACAGCCCTGAAGGCTATCCCCTCCAGGGGTGCTTCTCATGCAAAGGGCATCTTGCTAGAAAAAGTAGGGGTTGAAGCCAAAAAGCACAATTCTGCCATCAGGAAATGCGTCAGAGTCCACCTGATCAAGAAAGGCTGGAAAATCACAGCTGTTGTCCCTAATGATGGGTGCTTAAACTTCATTGAGGAAAATGATGCAGTTCTGGTTGCTGGATTTGGTTGAAAAGGTCATGTTGGTGGTGACATACCTGGAGTCCCCTTTAAGATTTTTTTTTTTAAAAAAGGAATGCCTTGTGATGAATGTAATCATTATTTACTGCAAATGTACTATAAGTTCTATGCATGTGTATATAAAATATGTATATAAGAAATAAAAAAATAAAATAAAAAAACATTAGTAAAAAAAAAAGAAATGAAATAGAAAAAAATATATATATATTCTGCTTTTTTTTTTTAATTTTATTTATTTATTTATTTGTTTGCTTGTTGTGTTTGTTTGTTTCCTTATTTATTCATTTTGTGGCTGGCTCAGCCTGCCCTGGTGGTGGCGCTGGCGCAGCATGTGGTGCCGGGGATCGAACCGCAGTCCCTGCAGTTGCCTGAGCTTTCCTAAGCAGGCGCTTTAGACCACTGAACCATCTCGCCGGCCCCTACATATTCTGCTTTGGCGGGACTGCAGTTCCAACTCACAACCTTACACTTGCCAGGCAGGCACTTCTGACACAGATCTATCTCCCCAACCTCCTGCTCTAAGATTGTTAAAGCAGCTAATGTCTCTCTACGAAGGCAAAAAGTAAAGACCAAGATCATAAATTTTGATGAAAAGACATTAGTAATAAATTTTCATATTAAAAAAAAAAAAGATGGGCCGGCGAGATGGTTCAGTGGTCTAAAGCGCCTGCTTAGGAGGGCTCAGGCAACTGCGGGGACTGCAGTTCGATCCCCGGCACCACATGCTGCGCCAGCGCCACCACCAGGGCAGGCTGAGCCAGCCACAAAATGAATAAATAAACAAACAAACAAACACAACAAGCAAACAAATAAATAAATAAATAAAATAAAAAAAAGAAAAAAAGAGGAAAAGCAGTGTTTTGTTTTGTTTTTTTTTTTCCCTTCAGTACTGGGGATTGAACTCAGGACCCTGCACTTGCTGGGCAGGCACTTATTCTACTGAGTTATCTCCCCAGCCTGGAGGGTTGTTTTTTTTTTTTTTTTAATTTTTATTTATTTGTTTGCTTGTTGATGTTTGTTTGTTTATTTATTCGTTTTGTGGCTGGCTCAGCCTGCCCTGGTGGTGGCACTGGCGCAGCATGTGGTGCCGGGGATCGAACTGCAGTCCCCGCAGTTGCCTCAGCCCTCCTAAGCAGGCGCTTTAGACCACTGAACCGTCTCGCCGGCCCCTGGAGGGTTGTTTTTTGATGCTTTACTTTTTCTTTTCTCTTTTTTCTTTTTTTCAGTTTTTTAGTTTTAGGGTTTTTATTTTTAATAAGAAATAACAATATGATAGTTTCAAAACACATTAGTAGTACATTCATAATAATTGATACATTGAATATTGTTGTTCTCTCTTTTTTTTTCCTTTTTCTTTTTTTGTCTTTTTGAGACAAAGTCTCATTCTGTAGTTCAAGCTGGCCTTGAGTTCACTTTGTAACTCTAGCTGGTCTCCAACTCTCAACTCCTGTCTCAGTCCCCCAGTGCTTGGATTACAGGCTTGTACCACCACACCTGGCTACACTGCACTTTTGTTTCAATGGTGTGTAAGACTCACTTTATCTAAAATGAACAAATTCAACTTACTTTCTCCTGGAATAGAACTCATTCTTAAATTGGGGAATTTAGGAGTACAAGAGGCACATACAACCTAAATAGCTATGAATAGGAAAGTACCTCTGCACAATACAACATAATTGAAGTTCCAAAAATTCAAAAAGAGATAACACTAAAAGCTGTTAGAAGGGCCGGCCAAATAGCGCAGCAAATTAAAGGCCGGGGTTCCGTGTGATCCTGGGCCTGCTGTGCTGGCCCTGGCAGCTGAGATGGCAATTGAGACCGGGTGTGGTGGTGCACTCCTGTAATCCCAGATCTCGGGAGGCTGTAAACAGGCAAATCACTACAAGTCCATCTAGTAGTGAGACCCTGAACACTCTGTAGACCCTTCCCTAAAAAAAAAAAAAAAAAAAAGAAATTAGTTTAAAGAAAAAAGCAGAAGGGCAGGATAAAGGATTCAACACTGAAAAAAAAAATAAAGTCTCAACTCGTAGAAACCTTACAATAATAACTTGCTATGTCAGTGGTCTCAACTTTCCAATAAAAGACAGACTGGTGGAATGGATTAAAAAACAAAATGTAAAAAAAAAAAACCAACCAAAAACAAAATGTAAGCTGATCTTCGTGGCATACACTTGTAATCCCAGCACTTGGGAGGCCAAGGCAGGAGGATCAGTTCCAGTTTGAGATCAGCCTGGGCTACAAAAGTGAGCTCAAGGCCAGCCTAAACTGCATAGCGAGATCCTGTCTGAAAAAAAGACAAAAACCAAACCAAACCAAACCCAAAATGTAGCCACATACAGTATTGGTTACAAGAGTAGCATTGTGTTTTCAAACATCAAGGACTTCAAGTCAAAATTAAACAGAAGACAGAAAGATAGCTATTATATACTAGCAAATGGAACCATTCCAAAGGAAGAGATGATAATTATATGTGCTGAGTGTCAGCACACTCAACTTCAAAGAACAAACCAGCGCCTTCTTAGGCAGAGCTCAGCAGCAGGTTTGATCCCCAGCGGCTGTGCCAGCCCCGCCCCTGGGGCGAACTAAAACAGTAATTGAGACTGGGTGGGGTGGCACAGACCTATAACCCCAACACTTGGGAGGCTGAAAACAGAAGAATCACTACGAATCCAATCTACATAGTGAGAACCTGTAGACCCTATCCTAAATAAACATCATAGACACTGTTCATATCCACGATATACTAGAACTTTATGCGATATCCTATCCCCAAACTGTTAGAAGCTATGGTCATATACTTGCCAATCCAGTATTTATGTTTTATTCTTAGTAATTCTTTACTACCATGGAATTTTTTCTTAGTTGATATCTTTGCATATATTAACTTATTCAAATACTATGGGAGTACTCTGATTACAGATTCATACACATGATACACAACATTCTGGCCTCTTAATTTGGACTCACAATTCGATTTAAATTTTGGAATATTGTTTTGAAATATTTAATTTAATTTTAATTAATATTGGGGCAGGGGAGATAGCTCCATGGCACAAATGCCTGCCTGGCAAGTGCAAGGTCATGAGTTCAAACCTCAGTGCTGCCAAAAAAAAAAAAAAAAAAAAAAATCATCATTTTGCTTTGTTTTTTTACACTCACATTTGAATCAGGTGTGGTAGTATATGCCCATCATCCTCGCACTTCAAGAGGCTGAGACAGCATCCCAATTTCCAGTCCAGCTTGGGCAAGTTACGGACTATCTCAAAATGAAAAATAAGCTGGGGAGAGAGCTCAGCAGTATAAGTGCCTGTCTGGCAAGCACAAGGTCCTGAGTTCATTCTTTTGTTTAAAAAAAAAAAAAAACAACCCCTCAAAACCTTTTTTTTTTTCAGACAGGGTCCCACCAAATGGTATGAGAGTAGAGAACTGAGAAATAGCTGAAAGAGCAGACACCTCCCGGGAGAATTAGAGCTAGGAGGGAAGAACTGGGACAGCAGCTGGACAAGAATGTCAACACTTACTGTACCAACCTGTGATCAGAGTATAAGGCTGGGGAGATAGCTCTGTGGCACAAGTGCCTGCCTGGTAAGTATAAGGCTGTGAGTTTGAACCCTGGTCCCGCAAAAAAAAAAAAAAAAAAAAAAAAAAAGAAAAAAACAAATTAGCATAGTGAATTTAGATACACAGCTATGTTCAAAAGCCACTGCCAGGACCGGCCAAATAGCTCAGCGGATTAAAGTGCCTGCAAGCAGACACAGGGGCTAGGGGTTCAATCCTCTGGCCTGCTGTGCCAGACCTGGCCCCCGGAGCATGCTGAGATGGCAATTGAGACTGGGTATGATGGCGCGTGCCTGTAATCCTAGCTCTTGGGAGGCTATAAACAGGCAGATTACTACAAATCCAATCTAGATTGGATTGTGAGACCCTGAACACTCTGTTGACTCTTCTCTAAAAATAAAAAAAAAAAAAAAAGACCACTGCCACTTGGTCATGCTCATAGCAACAGTATCCCATGGCTCCCTTACTGCAGTACTAGCTGTCACTTCACTTTCACTTCAGGAGCGCTCACACCAAGGCACTTCTCCCTCCCATCATTAGCAATAGCCTTTACCCATCTCTTTTTTTTTTTTTTTTAAATATTTATTTATTTATGTTATGGCTGGCTCAGCCTGCCCTGGGGGTGAGGCTGGTGCAGCATGTGGTGCTGGGGATCAAACCACAGTCCCTGTGGTTGCCTAAGCAGCTGCTTTAGACTGCTGAGCTATCATCCCAGCCCTTTACTCATCTTTGGAAGAAAAATTTAACAAATAATAATCACATTGAAAAAAAGTTTATTTAAAAAAGTTCTAGCAGCAAGAACAGTAACAAAACAAAAGGAGAGACTGACAAACAAAACAAAGAGGAAATTGTGTCCTATGGGACTTGTCTCCATTCTTAATCAAGTTCTTTGTATCGAGCAAACATGACTCTTCGAACAGCATCTCGGTAAGTCTCATTGGACTGTCTCTTGCTGGTTCTTCCTGAAACCCCAACACCAGGACCCCTCATCCGGCCTTCAGTCTGCAAAACAAAGGCAGTGAAGTGAGGCCTATGAGTTAATTAACCTGAGGGTTAATCTTTAATCACAAGCATTTTTTCTTTTCTTTTCTTTCTTTTTTTTTGGTCTTTTTGAAACAGGGTCTTGCTATGCAGTTCAGGCTGGCCTTGAGCTCCCTTTTGTAGCCCAGGCTGGTCTTGAACTCACACCGATCCTCCTGCTTCAGCCTCCCAAGTGCTGGGACCACAGGCATGCGTCACCATGCCTGGCTATATTCTTTTTGAGACATGCTTTTGCTATGCAGTTCAGGCTGGCCTTGGGTTCACTTTGTAGCCCAGGCTCGTCTTGAACTCACAATGATCCTCTTGCCTCAGCTTCTGAGTGCTGGGAGTACATGTGTGTGCCACCACACCTGGCTAAGAACATTTTTGTTTGTTTTTTCTTGGTACTAGCAACTGAACTCAGCACTGTGCCACTGTGTCCTCAGCCCTGAAACAAATAAAGATGGTGATGATCCTGGGTGTGGTGGTGCATACATCTATAAATCCTAGCACTTGGGAGGCTGAGGTAGGAGAGTGGCTGCAAGTTCAAGACCAATCTGAACTATACAACTAGACCATGTCTCAAAAGAGAAAAAGAATGGAGATGTTATGATTGCAGAATATGGACTTCAATAAAACAGGTAAGAGAACCTCTATAGGAAACAGTAATCCTGTCTCCTGTGGTTGACATTTTTTCTCTTTCTTTCTTTCTTTCCTTTTTTTTTCTATTTAGTGCAGGGAGGTCTACAGGGTCTATAGGGTCTCACTTCACAGATTGGACTTGTAGTGATTCTCCTGTTATCAGCTTCCCAAGCACCAGGTTTATAGGCACATGCCTTCATGCCCAGTCTCAATGGCAGTCTCAGTGTACCCTAGGGCTGGAGTGCCACGACTGGGGATCAAACCTCTGACCCCTGCATCTGCTTAAGCAGGTGCTTTAACCGTTTGAGTCCCAGGGGGTATTGAAAAAACACTGTCGAAGAATTCCAAACAACACAACCGCGCTTTCTCTAAATGAGTACGAAAAGACCCAAACAGCGTGATAGCGCTTGTTTTATTTTATGTCGAGAAATACCAAGCAGCGCGATAGTGCTTTATTTTTCATCAATGAATTGGATAAAATGCTGTATACCTATCTCGATGAACGAAATAAAAATTTTTATTTTGTAATGTATTATTGCATTATTATAGTATCATTCTACCTATTGTAAAACGTACTATTTATACTAAAAGGAGCTGTGTGATGTCCTTGTATCAGTAAATCTGAGCGTGTGAGTTCGACAATTGGTAATGCATCGTCAGTTGTCCACAATGTTCAAAATGTGCTGGGTTTTCTCGACATAAAATCTCAGCAGCGCGATCGCGCTGCTTGGGACTCAAACGGTTAATCTACTGAGCTATCTGGCCAGCCCTTTGTGATTGACATTTTTAAATTTCTTTTAAAGCTTTGTTTGTGTTATGGCCAGCTCAGCCTGCCCTGGGGGTGAGGTTGGCGCAACCTGTGATGCCAGGGATCGAGCTGCGGTCCCTGTGGTTGCCTAAGCTTGTCTAGGCAGGCGCTTTAGACTGCTGTGCTATCTCGCTGGCCCAGTTAACATTTTTTAGAGATACAAAGCCAACACAAAATGGGCAGTATTTCCTGAGTACTCTCTTAGAGGTTCTTTTTCTTTTTTTGCAGTTTTTGTGGTTTTACTAAAGCACAAATAAACAGTACACAGGCTCTCTACTCATTTTCTTCACTGTGCAGTCTGGCATTGGGATTGGTGACTCAGATGGCTAGTTGGGCTGCTCTTTCCACCACCATGGACTCACGGCTCTTAGAGGAGACGCTGTGAGCAATCACTGCACAGTTAAGACTTGTTGCACATCAGCAGCACCTCCAGCTCCTTAATGTTGTGCACCAGGAACTTTTGCAAGCTACTGGGCAGCATGTGCTTTGTCTTTTTGTTACTTCTACAACCTATGATGGGCAGGCATCAAGATCTGGCCCTTGAACCTCCTCCGTACCCTATTTTCAATGCATCTGGTTTTCCACCAATTGCACTTAATTTTGACATATTGGTCTGAGTGGTGCCGGATGAACTTCAGGGACCTCTTTTTGACGATCTCGGGCTTCATGAAGGGTTTCAGGGCTGCCACCTCTGTAGGCAGTGCCAAAGAAGAGATTAGAAGTTCTTTAAGTATGAGAAGCAAAGGTCTTTCTGGGAACCTGGACTGACTTCTGATACCTCCAATTTTTTTTTTTTTTTGTGGGACCAGGGTTCAAACTCATGACCTTGTGCTTGCCAGGCAGGCACTTATGCCAGGGAGCTATCTCCCCAGCCCCTGATACCCCAAATTTTATCTATCTAAGATCTCCACCAATAATCCCTCTCAGAGACAACTTTTATTGCTTTTTTTTTTTAGTCTTTTTGAGACAGAGTCTCACTATGCAGTTCAGACTGACCTTGAGCTCACTTTTATAGCCCTGTCTGGTCTTGAACTCACATTGATCCTTCTGCCTCAGCCTCCAAAGGGCTGGGATTACAGGCATGTGCCACTACGCCCGGCGATCCTTCACGCTTAACCTGCTTGATTTTCATACTGACCCCACTGTTTACTTCTTGTAAGAATATAAAGAACCCTATCCTGAATTTTCCCTTTTCTTCATAGTGCCACTCAAACCACTAAGGGCCCAGCATGGCAAGATGTAACCCAGTGACCAAGACTGATAGGTTTCTAGCTGGGTATGGTAGCACACACCTGTAATCCCAGCACTTGGGAGGCTGAGGCAGGAGGATAAGTGTGAGTTCAAGACCAGACTGGGCTATAAGAGAGCTCACTGAACTGCATAGCGAGAGCCTGTCTCTCTCTCTCTCTCTCTCTCTCTCTCACACACACACACACACACACACAAAGTCTGATAGGTTTCTCATCTCTCATTTCCTATGCCAACAGTGGAAAAATTCAAGCTGAAAGCTAGAAAGTGAAGAAAGTTACGTATATTTCAGGCTCATGCAACCTCGAACAAAACAGAAACCATTTTACCTCCTCTGATGAACCCAATCCAGGATGGCCATATCCTAAGCCTGCCCCTTTCCTCCAGCCAGTGGGCTGCTGGACACAGCCTCCTTTGCTGGTAGTGTTGATGTCTTCTTTATCAATAAGTTTACGATCACTGTTAAGAAAATCAAACATACTTTAGGTATCATGTCCAATGTGGCCTGCTGATGAGCCCATCAAAAAGTCTATCTTGGGGCTGGGGAGATAGCTCTGTGGTACAAATGTCTGCCTGGCAAGTGCAAGCTTGTGAGTTCAAATCCTGGTTCCCCCCTTCCCGCCAAAAAAAAAGTCTGTCTTGGGTTAAGGTTATAATTTTTTATTTTATTTCTTTTGGTCTTTTTTTTTTTTCAGGACCAGGGTTCAAACTCATGACCTTGCACTTGCCAGGCAGGCACTTGTGCCATGGAGCTATTGCCCCAGCCCCTACTTCTTCTGGTCTTTTTGAGATAGGTTATCTGTGTCTAGTTCAGGTTGGCCTTGAGCTTATTTTGTAGCCCAGACTGATCTTGAACTTAACAATCTTCCTCCCTTGGCCTCCCAAGTGCTGGGATTACAGGTGTGCATCATTGAGCCTGGCTCCTGGGGTTATAGAATAGAGGTATGGCATTTGCCTAACATGTCCTAGATTTGATCTCCAGGACTGCACAACCAACCAACCAACCAACCAAACCACCAATCCACCTGCCTGTTTTCTTACTCAATCCTGTCTTACAGAGTATGTTAAATACTTTCTCTGGCGGGGAGATAGCTCATTGGCATAAGCACATGTCTTGCAAGCACACTGAGTTTGATCTTAGGTATCAAAATAAAACAAACAAAAAACTGGGGTGGAGGTGTAGCTCAGTGCACAGCGGTCAAAGTTTTAAGTTCAATTTCTGGTAAAAACAAAGCAAAATAAAACAAAAAAACTGGAACCAGCGAGATAGCTCAGTGGTCTAAAGCACCTGCTCAGGCAAATTTAGGCAACCATAGGGACCACGGTTTAATCTCTGGCACCACATGCTGCTCCAGCCCCACTGCTTAGGCAGGCTGAGCCGGCAATAACATAAATAAATAAAGTTTAAAATAAAATGTACCAATAAACTTAATTTAAAAAAATGAAAACAAACAAACAAACAAACAAACAAAAAACAAAAACAATAAAACCCCCCCCCCAAAACAGAAAACTCTCTGGCTGCCTGCTATTACACACTAGGCTTGTCCTAGGAATGCAAAGATTACCAAGAGTTGGCCCTGCTCATGGAAAAGGATGGGTGAATTATGCCATGACATTCATAGAATACTGAAGAGTTCAACTACATGGCAACAGTTGGGTATGGCGGTACATGTTTATAATCCCAGCATTCAGGAAGCTGAGGAAGGAGGAGAAACATGAGTTTGAGGCCTCCTGGCTACAAAGTAAGTTCATTTTTTTTGTTCTTTTTTTAAATTTACTTTCTTTTTCTTTCTGTTCTGGGCGGCTCAGCCTGCCCTGGGGGTGGGGCTGGCGCAGCACGTGGTGCCCGGATCGAACTACGGTCCCATAAAGAGTGAGTTCAAGCCCAGCCTGGACTACAGAGCAAGACCCTCTTCAACAGACTGACAGACAGAAACAGACAACAGAGGGAACATAAACTCTGAAGGTTCATCATAAAAAATGATTAAGACTTCAATAGAAAGATACATACAAATTAGATCTTTTTTTTTTTTTTTTTTTTTTTTTTT
>PVKN010031367.1:0-12511 GCA_004027915.1 Capromys pilorides | reverse complement strand
TACTTCTTTTTTTTAATGTATTGTGAATGGAATTTCCTAATTTCTTTCTTAGCTAGTTCCTTGTTGATTTTTTAATACTGATTTTTGTGTCAGGTTTTAACCTATATTATTTAAATTTACTTTGGGTTAATCATATTAAAGAAAGCATGATTTGTTTAAATATTGAAAATTATAGGTTTTTTCACCTGACATTGAATGTTCATAAAATAATGATTAAATTACTTGGTATGACATTTGTTCCTTGGAATTCTCAGGTTTTTAAGGAAATAACTTTTCTTAAAAAATGTATTTAGTACAGGATCTATCAGGTCTCCCTACACAGATCAGACTTGTAGTGATTCTCCTATTTTCAGCCTCCCAAGTACTGGGATTACAGGCATGTGCCACCATGCCCAGTCTCAATCACTGTCTCAGCACCCCAGGGTAAGCCTGGCATGCCAGGGATTGAATCCCAGTCCCTGCATCTGCCTAAGCAGACACTTTAGTCTGCTGGAAATAACTTTTAAATCATGTTAATTTTGTCTCTCTTATGACAATCTAAGAGATATTTGCAGTTTGTAAGTAGTTTCTCTGTGAATTGGAGAAAGGGGTAAATGAAAAGCCAGATTTGGTGTGCAAATCACTGTGCTTGTTTTTAACATTGGCTTTTGATATTCTAGAGATATTTGGTTATACTTTTTTTTTTGGGGGGTGGGGAAAGGTCTACTACTAGATCAGGGTCTCACTACTAGATCAGACCAGTAGTGATCCACCTGTTTACAGCCTCCCAAGAGCTGGGATTACAGGCATGTGTACCATCACACCCAGTCTCAGTTTACTGTCTCAGCGTGCCCCGGGGTGGGGCTGGTGAGCAGGCCTGGGGATTGAACCCCAGCCCCTGCCCCTGCTTGTAGGCATTTTAATCTGCTGAGCTATTTGGCTGGCCCTAGAAATACTGTCTTAGAATATTAAAAAATTCAGTTTTCCTATTTGGTGAGGAACATGGAGGCAAATTTGTATGGCTTTTTTCATTATTATGTGTTTTATGTTATAGAGTGACATATCTTTTAAAAGATATTTTGAGTAATAATTACATGTCAGCTATTGGTTTGTACCAGGGATTGAACTTGACCTTGCACTTGCCCAGCAGGCACTTATGCCTGAGCTATATCCCTGGCTAAAAGTTGAGAAGGATTTTTTTTTGGCTGGCATAGACTGCTTCAGTTGCGGGTCTGAAATAGCAGGTGGAGCTGGGGATTGAACCATGGTCCCCTGTGACTGACACTTAAATAGCTGTGCTAACCTACAAGCCCAAACTTTTTAAAGATGATTGAAATTGTGAAACAGTTAACTAATCAGAGTCCCCAGTGCTAGGTAGGTAGTTATCTGATTGAAATCATTCCATAAACATACTTAAAATTTTTTTATTAGCTACTGGTCATGGTAACTCCACAAGGTCTTCTAATATAAATTAAAATAGGTCACTGCTATCGATGACTGAAAGTTTTGAATAGATTTGCAAAGTATGAAAGTTGGAATTTCTGCACTAGATGGGTTTCTTTGACTGTGTTATATACTGTATTCTGGTTTAATTTTTGTGATCTAATTATCTGTTGACAACTTTAGAGAATTCCTCAACATTTTCTCAGGTAAGGATGGCTAAAGAAAAATAATAATAATGACACGAAAGAGCTAGCAGTAGTCTGTAAGTGCCTAACTTTTAAGATACTGACTTAGAATTTGTTTTCTAAGAAGGTGAAATATTAAGAGAGCCCAGTTTTATATGCATTTTCTGAAGATAAACCATGTAGTTTTTTCTTTCTTTATATATTATTGTGAATCATCTTCCAGGCAAAGAAATTAAAGGAAGCTGAAGATACCCTGAGTGAGTCCTCTTTCCAGGATTTCCAGTACCCCAGGTATGATGACTACAGGGCCGAGGCCCTCTTGCACCAGCAGAGGAAAATGGAGTGCTACAGCAAGGCAAAGGAGGCATACCGGATGGGCAGGAAGCATGTGGCCACCTTTTATGCCCAGCAGGTAAAGTGCAAAACTAATTACATTTTCTTAGTTTTTTTCTTGCTAATTATGCTAGCCAAATATCCTTCTTTTCTTCTTACCTTTTGTTTTATTTATTTTTTAAATGTGGTTGTGCTGGGGATTGAACCCAGGGTGTTGTACATGCAAGGCAAGAACTCTGCCACTGAGCCACACCCATAGCCCGAGCAAAAATTTTTTTAAAAGTAGTTAGTATTTAATGTATCAATCTCACTAGTAGATCTAACTCATGGTGATCCTGTTTTCAGCCTCCCAAGCCTTAGGATTACTGGCACAGTACCACCATGCCCAGCCTCAATCAATTGCTGTCTTAGCATGTCAGGGATCGAACCCTGCTGCTGTGCTCTGCCTAAGCAGGTACTTTGATCTGCTGAGCTATCTGGCTGCCAAGTCAAATATTTTTCAAGTGGATCTTAAAACCTATACTGTGTTTGACTGGATGAAGTTATTAGGGAATGTGGAGATTAAATAACTTTTAAATCAGGTACCCTGATATAAAGGAAATCTGATTTAAAAAATTTCATCTCTTTGGTTCACTTTCTGTCATTAGTTTTGCATTTATGGCATATATGAATTATAGTGTATTCTGTATGTCTTTTCTTTGGAATTAGATTGTAACATTTCTAAGCAGATACAAGTAAGTATTCTGGAGAAAAGAAGAATGGTAAAACTGGCTATCTCTTGGTAGAATTATAAGGGTCTTGAGTTTTTTTTATCATGTTTGAATTCTTAGTAATATCTTACTCTTTTTTTTTTTTTTTGTTTTTTTGAGACAGGGTCTCACTATGCAGTTCAGGCTGGCCTTGAGCTCACTTTTGTAACCCAGGCTGGTCTCAAACTTGCATCAATCCTCCTTCCTCAGCCTCCCAAGTGCTGGGATTACAGGCATGTGCCACCACACTCAGCTTTTTTTTTTTAAACAGTACTGGGGATTGAACTCAGGACCTTGTGCTTGCCAGGCAAGCACTTATCCTACTGAGCTATTTCCCTGGCCCATATCTTACTCTTATAATCAGAAAAAGAAAATTGCATTAATATTTTTCAGGGAAATAAAATTTTTACCTGGGTTTATTTTGTATGCTGTTTTAAAAAATCACTTTAATTCTTTATTTTTGTGGTTCCACATGACTTACTTTTTTGAACAGAGTAAGCTATCAGACTGCTGCAGTCATGTTTTACCTCACTGCAGTTCTGGGGAGCTGGCTTTAGAATTTAACTGCAAGATGTTGAAACAGAACACCACGCTGAGACCCAGGATTATCAAGCATGTACTTGTCATCAAGCAGTAAACCATTGGGCTCTTTCAGATAGATAGTATTTAGTTGTCTCCTTCCGTGATTTTTGTTTCAGAAAACATGCTAGAAACAGTGATTTATTCCCTCTGCTCCAGGGAAGGGAGGATAGGAGAGGGAATTAAAAATTATTAAGATATGGGCCGGCAAGATAGCTCAGTGGTCTAAAGTGCCTGCTTAGGCAAGCTTAGGCAGCTGCAGGGGCCATGATTCTATACCTGGCACCATATGCCTCACCAGCCCTGTCCTCAGGGCAGGCTGAGTCGGGCAAAATGAATAAATTTTTAAAAAAATTATTAAGATATATTTATTAGCTGGGGAAATAGCTCCGTGGCACAAGTGCCTACCTGACAAGTGCAAGGTCGTGAGTTTGAACCCTGGTCCTGCAAAAAAAAAAAAAAACAAACCAAAACAAAAGTGTAGAAAGAAAAGATATATTTATTTACTAATCCCCCAAATGATTGTAAATTTCATGTGTTACAAACACATACTAATGAAAGTGTCAAAAACGAGAAACAATTTAAACATACAAAGGAGAATGGATAAACAATTTGCAGTATATCTGTACTATGGAATGTTAGTTAGAAATGAGAAGAGCTATTGACATTCAGCATATTACAACATGGATAGTCTTACAGAATAAAAGCTGAGCAGTATAATAAACCAGTTTAGGAACTATATTAATTCACTGAAACTCACATTTTTGGTGCATCCTTGTTTCTTAACCTAGTACATTAAGATTTTAGATTTATTGCTCTGCCTTTTATTTGGGTTGCTATTAGTTCCCTCATTGTCTGAGTAGAAAATATCAAGTGTCCATTGATGATTGATTTATAATTATAAAGGGTAGTCTTCATGAGCGGAAAGTGAGAGAAGCCAACCATCTTGCTGCGGTGGAGATCTTTGAGAAAGTCAATGCTTCCCTGCTGCCACAGAATGTGCTGGACCTCCACGGGCTGCATGTGGATGAAGCTATAAAACATTTGATGACAGTTTTACAGCAGAAAACTGAAGGTAGAAGTATGATTATGGCAGCTTTGCTATTGGCAGCATTGGTATGACTTGCAAATTCAAGAGCGTCTGCATGTGCCGGTTCAGCTTAGCTGCCTCATGTGTAGACGGTTTCTTTAGCCATGTTTCAACAGGAACTTGGCAGAGAACTCTCATGGACAACTGTTAACAATTCCTTCTCTTATGTCTTTGCTTTAGTAGTGCGTGTTTCTTGGTTGTATTTAGTTAAGAAGCACTTGCATTGTAATATGAGGGTAAGGGTATGTCTTTATTCAATATATATTTGATATATATATATATATGCTATAAATTATTCAGATAGTATTTAATAAGATAAATAAGGTAATAAAATTTTTACAAGGTTGTCATGGAGAATAATTCTGATTATACATAGTGTGGCCTCTTTGTTCCAGAGCCTCTTCCAAAGGCTCTGGCTGAAGGTCTTTTTCAATGCTCTGTCTAGTGTTGTGATTTCTCATATGCTAAAGTGTCTCATGCTGGGAATATAGCTCAGTGGCATAAGCGCCTGACTAACAAGTGCAAGGTCCTGAGTTCAATCTCGGGTACCGCAAAAAAAGAAAAGTCTCACCATATCTCCTTTCCTTTTTATTATTGAATGGTAGCACTGGTTAGCAAAGTCCAATCTGTTTTATTTACCTCAGATTCTAGTAATAGTAATGAAAAATCATGTCTTTTCATTATTATTTTGAATTCTCCATCTGACTTTATCTTTATTGTTACATTTTATTGGGGAGATTTTAGAGCTCTATGCCTCAAATCTTGCCTTCTGGCTCTATAGCTGTACATTGTCATTGATAGCTGTAGTTTTAGTACGTTTTATGTCATACTTTATACAGATTTATTAATTTAACATGTTACTTATAAACTTAATAGTTGAATAGGATTGATAGATTAGACATTTTTTTTTTTTTTTCAATGTATTTAGTATAGGGTCTCACAACACAGATCGAACTCATAGTGATTCTCCTGTGTTCAGCCTGCCAAGCGCTGAGATTACAGGCATGCACCATCATGCCCAGTCTGAATCACTGTCTCAGCATGCCTTGGGGGCGGGGCTGGCATTGCAGGCTGGGAATTGAACTTCCAGCCCCTGTGTCTGCCTAAGCAGGTGCTTTAATCCGCTGAGCTATCTGGCTGGCCCTAGATAGAAATTTCATGTTTGTTATGACATGTTGCAACCATTTTGAAAAGTTAAGAATGATAAACATCTACACCAGTGAATCCAAGAATCCAGTAACAAGTTTTAACATTTTAACATGTCTGTCTCTCATCAGAAGATAGAACCTGTAGCCCTTGTTCATTCTAGGAATCTTCCTTCCCTTTCTAATTGAAATCAACATTTTGCAATTTGATCTATATTCTTCCAGCCCATTTTTACTATATGTACATATATTCATAACTTAGTATGCAGTATTCCTTTTATGAATTTAAGGAAATGAATGTACATGGTGTCATATTAGAGCACTAGCCAAGCCATGTAGTTTTCACCTGGTAGTTTTCAAGACCTACTGATCATGATAGATCTAATTTTCCCTTGTAATTGCCTTTAACACTGTGTGGCTATATTATAATGTACTCACTCCTAAATTGATGGCCACTTAGAGCATTGCAGTGAACTTTATTTTGCTTATTATTGGCACATGTGCTTTTGTCACTGTCTTTTTTTTTTTTTTTAACATTTTTATAATAAAAAATTAACAGTAAAGGTGGAAGAATCATACAATGAGGATACTCATGTATTCTCTCTGTAGAGTGATTAACATTTGAGCATATTTACTTAATCTCTCTAGAATTTATTTTTGCTGAATTATTTGAAAATAAATTATAGATGTGTTGCTTTAGATACCTCTGTATGTGTATCCTAACAAATTTGGAGCCAAAAGTGGTGGCATATGTTTGCAATCCCAGGACTTGGGAGGCTGAGGCAACTTGGGCTACATAATGAAACCTTGTCTCAAAATAAAACAAAACAAAACCTAACAAATAGCAGATTTGGTCTGTGGATGTATTTCAGTGGTAGAGTGCTTGCCTAGCTTGCATGAGGCCCTGGTTCAATCCCCAGCACTGGGAACAAGTTTATTCTCGTATAGCCATAATACTCTTTATCATTTTAAGGTATCTCACATTCATATAGTAATAATGCCAGGTATATAGGCCATATTCAGATTTTTCCACTTGTATGGATAATGTCTTGCATAGCTGCATGACTCCACTGCTCCATGCAGGATCCAGTCAAACATCAAATATTTTCCTTTGGTGTCCTATGTCTGTATAGTTTCCTGTGATACAGATTTCCCTTTGTTTTTTGTCTTAATGTCATTGACAGTTTTGAAAGCCCCTAGTCAGTTTTTTGGCAGATTGTTCTAGATTTTAATTTACCTGACTATTTCCTCATGATTAGACATATCTTCTTTGGGAGTGTGTTAAAATTTTATCTAGGTGATACTAAATTATCCATGGTGAACACATCAAGAGACATATGTAATCGTTTGTCCCATTGCAGTAAGTGTCCTTTTTTTTTTTTTTTTTTTCCTTTTCTTTTTTTGAGGTAGGATTTCAGTGTGCAGTTCAGGCTGGCTTCAAACTTGCAGCGATCCTGTCTCAGCTCCTGAATGCTAGGATTACAGGCATGTGCTACCATACTCAGTCAAGTTTAATTCAAGTCACGTAGAACTTTATCAGATTTTTTTATTTGTAAATGCACCTTTCTCAGCGATGTATTATGGTGTACACCTATATTCCGAGCACTCTGGGAGGCTGAGGCAGGAGCAAGTTCCAATGTAGCCTGGTTAGTTTAGTGACTTAGCAACATCTTGTTTCATTCTTTTTTTGAAGGGTCTGCAGGGTGATCAGGGCTCACTACTAGATCAGACGTGGACCACATGTTTACAGGTTCCCAAGAGCTGGGGTTACAGGCATGCACTAGGCAGCTGGCCCTCAGTTCTTTAAAAAAATAAAAGATTTTAGGCTGTAGTGCAGCATGAAGGCTCTGTGGTCAGATCTTAGTCTCTGTCTCTTTTCGTGCACATGCACACAAATACGCGTGTGCAACACAGGGTACCTTTCTTCTTTTTAATTACTCTTTTTTTGGTGGTGTATACTTGGGCCTTTTTTTTTTTAGTCTTTTTGAGACAGGGTCTCATAATGCAGTTCAGGCTGGCCTTGAGCTCACTTTTGGTAGCCGAGGGTGGTCTTGAACTCGCACCAGTCCTGCTGTCTCAGCCTCCCAAGTGCTGCGATTACAGGTATGCGCCACCATGGGCCGGCCTTTGTGGCTTTTTAAATCACTGTTCCTTCCCCTACATTTCGCCTAGTGGTTTTACCTTGCACATACTGGCTTTGAATTTTACCACTGCGTTCTATCTCCTCAGTCCCACAGGTTATTCTTTTGGAGGGGACAAGGTTGCACCATGTAGTGTAGGCTGGCCTCACTCAGAGTAATCCTCCTTCCTTTCCAGTCTTGAGTGCTGGAATTATACCACACCCGGCCCCTAGAATGTATTCTTTTTTTTTTTGTTGTTTATTTCAGGGAAGAGTCTACAGGGACAGGGTCGTCAGGGTCTCACTACCAGATTGGATTCCTAATGATCCACCTGCCTACAGCCTCCCAAGAGCTGGGATTACAGGCATGGACAACTAGGCCCAGTCTCAATTGCTATCTCAGCATGCCTAGGGGTAGGGTCAGCATGGCCGGTGGGGGGATTGAACCCCAGCCCCTGTACCTGCTTGCAGATACTTTATAACTGAAAGTTGGTACCTTTTGATGAGCACATGCCCATTTCCCCCCACCCCAGCTCCTGGCAACTCTTTCCATGTCTGGCCTTCAGAGTCCAGTGTAAGTGAGGTCTTTCAGTATTTCTCTTCTATCTGCCTTATTTCAAGTAGCATAATTTCATATAGGCTCATCCATGTTTTTGCAAATGATAGTATTCTCTTGTTTCAAATCACAGAATAACATATCCATATGTGTGTGTGTGTGTGTGTGTGTGTGTGCGCACATGCATACGTGTATAAGAGCAAAATAATAGATCCATAATGGAATTTTTTTTTAACATAAAGATGAAATACTGATAAATGCTATAACATGGTTGAGCCTTATAAACATGCTACATGAAAGAAGTCAGATATAGATAGCCGTGTAGTATGTGATTCCATTTATGTGAAATGTCCCAGATAGGGAAATACACAGAAAACAGATTTTCTGGTTGCTGGGGCTGGACAGTATTTGAAGTGACAGCTAATAGGCTCGACATTGTGCTTGCCAGGTAGTCACTTGTGCCACTGAGCTATATCTCCAGCCCAAATTCTTCATGAGTAAGGAAATGTTCTAGAATAAGTAGTGATGGCTGTACAACATTTTTAATAAACTGAATGCCACTGTATTTACATTTAAAAAGTGGTGAGTTACATGAACATTACAAAAAAAAAAACTGTAAGAAAAAAAATAGACTTGAATAACTTAGCTGAGGTGATAACTTCTTCAGATCCAGGACAGTTTTTTTTTTTCTCTTTCTTTTGTTTTTGGTACCATGGACAGAACTCAGGACCTTGTGCTTGCCAGGCAGGTACTGTGCCGCTGAGCTATATCCCTAGCCTCCCATGACTAGTTTATGGAAGCCAAAACCATCTCTTGCATGATCATCTGCCGTAGCCTGTAGTTATTGTCCATTACCACCAGATGGTACTATTGATGAATAAAAATGTTTTCAGAGAAAAATCTGCGGATCTGCGCTTTTTGTTGTGTTTAGTCATAATATAAAAGGGTTTTCAAAATTGGGGATGAATAAGAAAATGAAACTTGTATGCCTACAGTGCATTTTTTGCCCATAGTCAAACTAGAAGTTGATTAAGCCTTTACATCTAACCTACTCTATCAGGAAATTACAAGGGACAGAGGAACATGTTAAACAACACCATAGGAATATGGTCATGAAATCCAGGCTGATCTTTGCTTTGTTTGTTTGTTTGTTTGCTTTAAAGAGTAGAAAATATTATTGGAAAAGAGGAATGGGGAATAGGAATAGCTCCCGAGAGGGAAGATGTATCCCAAATCTGTTACCCCATACTGATTTTTTTTTTCAATAAATTTAGAAGAAAAACACAAGGGAAGGGAAAACTCTTAGGTTAAAAAGTTAACAAATAATACCAATCAAAATGCACTATGGGTCTTATTTCAACCATGATTCAAGCAAATCAATTAATTTTAAAATTTATTTTTATCTTTCTTAGTTTTTTGAGACAAGATCTTACTGTGTAGTTCAGGGTAGCTTTGAACTCACTATGCAGCCCAAGTTGGCTTTGAACTTGTGGTAGTCCTCCTGCATCAGCTTCCCAAGTCCTGAGATGATAGGTGTATGCCACAACACACAAATTAATTTTTTTTAGATAATTACAAATTTAGATACTGACGATGTTAAGGAATCATTAATTTTATAAGATGGTGATATTGGTATTTTGTTTTGGGTTTTTTTTGGGGGGGATGGGGGCTTTGAGATGTGTTTTTATTCTGTTGCCCAGAATAGTCTTGAATTCTGGGCTCAAGTGATTCTCCTGCCTCAGCCCCCCAAATTCTAGGACTATAGGTGTTCACCAATCCACATGGTTTGTGTGGTTTTTTAAGAGTCTCCTTTGAGATACATACTGAAATGTTTGCACTTTACATAATAAGCAATCTAGAGTACTCTTAAAAATGAATTATAGGGTTCTTTCATTGGTCATGAATAGCAAGCACAGCTGTAATTTGAGAAACTAAATACCCATTAGTCTATGCAACATTCCTTGAACTCCTGCCTTGAGGCACGTGAACTTCCTGGAGAATCACTTGGAGCACTGCAAATGAACTATGGAGAATCAAATGGTGAAAATGATGGACTTTATTGATAATGGAGCAATACTAAAGGAGTGATGGTTTTTTTTTTTTTTAAACTTATTTGTGGTGCACCAAACTTAAACAAGGCATAATTTATAAGTTTATAGTGCAAACCCTGTTACAAAGTAGACATCCTAGGGTGGGTAACACCCTAGAGCTGTGTATTAGTTACTTCTCTCTCATTGCTGGGACAAAATACCAACACCCAAAGTCAAAAGAAGAAAGATTTATTTAATTCACAGTTTGTCAAGGTTTCAGTCCATAACCTGTTGGCTCCAAGGAATAGTGGCACATGGCAGAGGGGAACCATTCATGGCAACAGAAGACAGTGGTAGCAACAAGAGTGAGTGTGACAAGTTTCCTTCTATCCCCCCACCCCCTTTTTTTTAATGGAAACTTCTTAGGTTTTTTTTATGTATGCAGTACAGGGTCTATAGGGTCTCACTACACAGATCTGACTCGTAGTGATCCTCCTGTTTTCAGCCTCCCAAGTGCTGAGATGTCCCTTACGTTGTATCCAGTCTACTGGGATTAGGGCAGTGCCAGTCCAAACAGTGGACTGATCCAGCAAGTACCCATCCTTAATCCCAGTAGCCCTAACCCCAGCATTGCGCTATGAATCAGTCACATTCTAGATTCAGCCACCTCCAAACAAAAACTCCATGACCACATTAGATGTTACTAATACAGTCACTGTTGTCATTATCATTGCACCAGGCTTTGGTGGCATATGTAGACACAAACCATAACATGCCATAAAAAATGGATGCGGATTAGAGTAGAAATGGAAATCTGAAGCAAAAATAAAGGATTTAGAAATGGAAAAGCACACAGTTTTTAAAAATTCCAAGCTAAATATTTCCCTAGAGAAAATGAGACTTGAAAAACTACCTGTTTGTGATTCTGCTAGACTAATTGAAAGAGCAAAATATGGAGTGCTTATGTTGCATGGGTGCATATTTTATACTGAAGATTCAAACAGAACACTTATGAATGGGGAACAACCATTAAAACTTACTAAATGAACACTTTATCATGAAGTTTGTAGTTACTGGTGTGAGTGTGGTGCTTTTGAGACAGGTTTTTTCTGTACAATTCAGACCAGCCTTGAACTAAAGTTGTAGCTCAGGTTGACCTCAGACTTGCAGTGATCCTCCTGCCTCAGCTCCTCAAGTGCTGGGATCACAGACATAAGCCATGACTGATGCCTGGCCTGTTGTTATTGTTACTCATTATAGCTGTTGTTAAATTCAGAATCTTATCTACTGGCTTTCCCAAGGTCATACAGAAAGTAGGAACTGTAGTTTTCTAAGAGGCTCAGGCTCATTCATATTGAAGAATTCTCTATTAGGAAGCATTTCTTTAGCTAACAACTAATTGTCTCCAATAATGGGCTATACTTTATTCTTTAATTGCTTAATTTGTTGACAGCCATTTCTGAGGGGCTGAACTATAAAGGAATTGCTGCTGTTATCTCATTCTCCTTATGAGGAAACAGGCACCAAAAAGTTAAGTACCTTGTTCATGGTCATGGTCATTTAGTAGCAAAGCTGTGATTTAGACTAAAGCTGGCTGGCTTCAGATTTGATAGGGTTGTGAAGATTTCTTATATTTCTTAACAGTGTAATCAATTTAAAGCAGTGCCTGTGTTCACATTATGTAATTGTTGGGTGCTACTGATACTATCCTTGTTATCACTGTAAAGAGAAGTTCTAGTACCATTTGGAAATCTCCTTTCTCACAGTGGGGAGTGTCCCATGGAAGTCTAGATGGACGGATTGCTGTAAGGCTATGTGCATTTTTAAAATATACATTTCAAAACATTAATTTGGAGGCCTTTGAGATAATAAAGCTCTACATGTTCATAGAACCAATTTTATACATGTGAGTTTTAAGGTATGTTTTCTGTTGAGAATGTAAGGAGTGATGTTAACTGTCACAATTCCTGTAACAGAGCTTAAGCAGAATGGCGGTAAGCCCTATCTTTTTGTGATTACGGGGAGAGGAAACCACAGCCAGGGAGGAGTTGCTCGCATCAAGCCAGCTGTCATTAAATACCTCACAAGCCATAATTTCAGGTGAGTAGATTTCTAGTGTCAAAAATGACAACTGCCTATATATGGCTATGTAGACACTAACAGTATGCTTAAAACTGTTTGTCAAAGTAGTTAACTAAATTTAACCATCTGATTTCAGCCACAAGTTCATGTTTAAAATATGACATAACTTTTTCCGGTTAGCTGTATGCTGTGTAGTAAACTAGAAATAAAAAACATTTGTT
>PVKN010031366.1:0-12508 GCA_004027915.1 Capromys pilorides | reverse complement strand
CAGAGTAAAGAAGTTTGATCAAATCACCATAGCCCTTTGAGGGGGAAAAATCACATTTAATGGCAAATAAGCAATTCTGACATGCAAGAAAGTGAGAAGACAGTGCATCTGCATTTTATTTTCCTGAGATGCATGGCCATATCTTCAATCTCATATCAGACACACCAATCAAGCTGAATTCAAGACATAGGCCAGTGTTCACAAATCAGTAATGAAGAACGGACATCCAGTAAACAATTCTGTTTACGAGTTAGGGGGTAGCAACACCTAACTATAAGTATAATGGATCTATAAATACAATAGATAAAAAGGCCAAAAACAAAAAAAAAAAAATTTGTAAAATATCCAACACTGAGCATTATAAGAACAGTATTGTAAAATAAGATGTAAGCACCTATCATATCACAGAATTATAGTATAATACAACAGAATAATATTTCTATGCCAAACATGTTCAAAATAAACCAATAAAATTTATACTGTGTGTTAAGGCAAACTATGACACTCCTCTGACCTTTACGTTAAGCTTTAAAAATAATCTAAAGGGTCAGGAAACCCAACCTGATCCTCTACAGATCTTCATCAATTGATTTCAAGACTATGAAAACCAAATAAATCAAAAACCATTGTTATGGTTTGTATTTAGATGTCTCACACACACACACACACACACATGCACACACACACGCACACAAAGCTGTATGCATTTAGAAGTGGGGCTTTTCAGAGGTGGTGGATCTAGGGTGTGAATGTGGATTAAGGATGTGATAACTCAGTCTGAGTGGTTTAGCACTGTTCTGCTTGTAGGCAATAGGAAGCTCTACCCCATGTGTGGGCAGCACCAGTCAATAGGCTTATACCTTTGGGGGACAGAAAGAAGCTAGGGTTGCTGCTGCTGCCTCCTGCCTCCTGCCTGCTCTGTCATGGGCTGTTTCTCTGCAATGCCCCTGTGCCATGGTACCCTGCCTTGGAGCCAGCTGACTGTGGACTGAAACTTCTGTCAAGTATGAGCCACAATAAGCCTTTCCTCCTTCAACTTTTGGGTGTTGGATATTCTGTCACAGCAACAAAAAGTAAATAAAACAACCATACCTCCAACTTCCACCTCAATAGCAATTGGAATTAGGAATGTAAAATTTAGAATGTGACCCCCAAAATTTTTATTGTTCATTGTCCCTCCATGGACTCCCCAGCTCTAGGAGGAAGTACAATGCACTGATTATCTTTGGGTTCTTCTGGAAAAGTCTAGATTCTTCTAGATTACCCAGGGGCTTGCGGGTCAGTTGTTTAAGCACCTGCTTGGGCAAACCCAGTCAGGCACAGGAGACTGGTTCAAAACCCAGTTCCACATGCCAGACCCACCCTTAAGGCAATGTAAGCTAGCCAAAAAAACCCCAAAAAACTTCTAGATTACACAAACAAGAGGTTTCTCTAATCCATCCCTAGGCCATGGTTAGTGTCAGCATGGTCTTTGTGCTGAAATAGCTCATCTTCCCCAGGCCCAGAGATCTCTAAATGGGGGAAACAGACCATGTCAGACTTCATGTGGTCAGTTTTCAGATGAAAAGATTAACACATTAAGTCATTCCCTCCCAACTGTAGTTTCACCCAATTTACAAATCCAATTTTATCTCTAATCCTTCATTCCTAACCCAAATTCCAAGCTCTCCTTTCTAATTATGGTTCAGAATTTTTGTATAGCATTCCAAAAAATCACTAAAGATGCTTTAGATTAGACTCTGCTTCCAGCTTTATAATGAGGACTTGAGGTGATTATGCTTGGAGACTAGAGCGCCACCCTTGGAGAAGACGTGTGTTTTGTGTGTCCTCATATCTGTACTTGATATCATACTATAAACATAACTGATAAGTCTGTCAGCACATCATGACCATGAAACCACATATTTAATCCCGAATCCCATTCCATGTCACCAACATGCTTTCTAAGTTGGCTGATGGCATGCAATTGAAATTTTTGCCTACCCATCTGTGCAAACCCATACTGTAATGTGTTAATGGCAAGGTGCCACCCTGAACTTCATATTTATTAATCTGCTATCACACTGATAAATACCCATGGCCCTAAATCTCAAAATGGATAATTATTCAATTATTAGAGGAGAAATTCTTCCAGAAGTAGTGGCACAGGGAACAGGACGATCTCTCCAGGTGCACTCAGGCCATAAGCACTGTGATATGAACTAGGAAAAACAGGCTAATTTTTTCATTTCTGAATATGTAGTCTGTTCCATCCTTATACAACATTTACTTCAATGTAAATAAGTTTTAAATGATATCTGTAAAAGGATTATAGCCCTTCAATAAATGACAGATAGTAGAAAAATTTTAGAAGGAGAAATAGAAATTTAAGTCTAGTGGGTATTCACCAGGGACAAAAATCAGTATTTAATCTGCAGTGTCCTTGGACCCAGTTGTTCTGAACTAAATAATCTGTACTAAATCTCTGTCTCTGAGATAATTTTCTTTTTGGTAAGGTCTGACTGCAGTTTCCAATACCCAGGACATCTCTGAGGTGGTGGTGTCACACCTTGTGTTGTCTGCTTGTCACACTGGTTGGCTGTGGAGAGCTAGAGGCCAGTTGTGGGCCTGGGCATGGGTGGGTTCCTGATGTGTAGATGGTGGGTGGGGTGGGGAATCATGAGAGGAGCCTCCCATGGGCTCCCTGCATTCCCTATATAAGCAGCAGCAGTGCTGTGTGAACCCTGGGACACTCACCTTGGGGCCACTTTCCTCAGGGCTTCAGGGTCCCCAAAATGGGGGCGCAGTCTTGGCCCCACACTCCAGAGCATAGGATCGTAAGCTTGGATCTGGAAAGCAGCCCCTGAGTGGATGAGGACCTGCAGTGACACCACCCCAATGGCCAGGCATCTAGCTCCACCTGGTCATCCATCCCCAGACTCCCCTCTTCCCATCTGTCCCAATCCATCCTGTCCCTGTCAGCCCAGTCTCACCTACCTCTCCACACTCCTTAGGTCACCCTGAGGTCCCAACCCATGCAACAGATGAACTGGTAACATAGCTTCTGGAACTGGGCAATTTTGGCAAAGTTCCTCCCATAGAGGAAGAATAATACGTCTAGTTTAGGAGCCTGGTCCTCACCCTCCATGTCATTCACCAAGTATCTGGGGAAAAAAGCAAGTTGTTGGTCAGGGCACAACTAGGAAGGAGCTGGGCCTGGGTGGGCTCCTGGGGAGGACAGCAGGCCCCCTCCAGCTCAAGATGCCATCAGCTAGGTCCTGTGTTTTCGAGGACCAGGCCTGAGTGCAGAGGCATAGGCTGCATGGGGCCCTTCTGATGGTGTCTCCTATACAAGGATGAGGACAGGTCCTACTGCGTAGAGCCTGAGGTGGCCTACAGCCCCTGTCACAAGGTGAAGTTGACACCACTGTCTCCCCACCTCCAACTTCTTTCCCTGCAGCTTGTCCTCTACACACACCTGCTTCCTAATCCCAAGAGGAGCATCTGCACCGGGTGACCTTGATATGTGTTCTGCCTTGTCCTTAGTGGCCAGCACAGGAGGACTTTGTTGAGAGTGTGCATGAATTCCAGCAGCCTTTTTTATGTGTCCCTTCCCATTGCTAAGATTCCTGGCAGAGGATGCACTGCAGAAGGTTTTAGTGAGTGAATGAAGGAATGAATGCCAGCTTTATCTGTGGGCAAAAGCCTCGGTGAGTCCCCTTCAGACTCAGTGCTCGAACAGAAAATGAAAAGGATTAAGCTGGCTGTTTTCAGAATGTATGACCCAGCCCTCAGCAGTTGTCTCCCTGAAAGATATGTTAGGTAGAGGAAGGAGAGACAGAACGAGAGTCCAAAATGTCCTGTCAGTGGAGGCTTGAGGACTATGCTGTTGGAATGAAAAATGTGGGAGGTCAGGGAAGCAGGCACAGACAGTTTACAGTTTTATTATTTTGTTTGCAGTACTGGGGATTGAACCCAGAGTTCTTCGTTTACATTCTCACTGCTTTTAAAAAAAAAAAAATTCTCTTCTGGAGACAAGTTCTTGTTTCTAAGTTGCCCACCCCTAGCTCAAATTTCCCATTCTACCTCAGTTTCCCAGAATAAGAGTGATTATAGTTGTCCTTGACCTTCAACTCTTGGGCTTCACCTTTGGACTAAAATAATCCAACCCCCACAACATCCTGCGTGGCTAGAACACAGTACTGTGGCCATCTAGGTTTGGATATTTTGACCAACTTGAAGATTCATACTTTTATTCAGGTTCAAGTTGTGAAGACACAGACGGAAAGCAGGAGATAGAGACAGAGTATTTGGCAGGGGCAGTGAAAGGAAGGGAATACAAGATGATGAGCTGGCTTGGGTGGAGAGATTGCATAGTGGAGGAGTTCCAGGGAGATCTCCAGCCTGGGTGTGGATGAGGAGCTGTGGGCCCATCCTGGCTCATGGAGAGACTTGTCAGAGAGCCCAGTCTCTGCCTGTACAGATGGCATGCATTGGTTGTGGGTCTTGGAAACCCAGAGGAGGGGACAAAAAGACATTTGGTATTGCTAAGGAAGGAAATCCTAGAAGGGCCAGAAATGGCTGCCCTCAGGCCTGAGGGCTGAGATCTGCAAGTGGGTTCTTCCCACCTCTATTGTCTGGATCTCTGTTTGCCCTGGTGGCATCTCTAACCAACAGGAGCTAGACTACAAGTTTCTGAAATATTGGAGCACTGCAGTGTGAAGCCCCTGTTCTACAGACACAGAGTCTCCTCTGCACCCTTGGGCACTCACTGTGGCCTAGCTAGTGTGGGGAGGCACAGTACTCACAGTGCCAAGAAGTAAATCCTCAGGTAACTGGCAGGGGAAGAGGCTGGTCCTGCTGAAGTAGGTGATGACCATGGCCAGGAGGTTCTGTGGGGAGAGAGAGGACAGTCAAAGAGCAAGCACAGCAGGAGGGATGTGAGGACACTGATTAGGGGGCAAGGGCCCCATCACAGAAGATCCCACAGTGTTGGGAAGCCTCATTTGGGGAAAGTCGGGTCAGTGGTTGTTCGCAAATGAGAGCAGTCAGGAGAAGGAAGGCCATGCCCAAGGTTGTCACTTCTGGGGGTCTTTTGGGGACAGGACACTGAGGTCATTTGGATCAGAGGAGTCTCTTAAATTAAAACAAATGAGTTCCCTGAGGGGAGGGACCAGGCGCTCCTTTCAACCCCAGCCAGAGAAGTCAGATGCAGGGAGGCGTGGCCTGGGCTCAGTTCACAGAGGACCCAGGCAGAGTAAGATGCTTTACCTATACAGCCTCCAGCCCCAGCCAGGCCTGGAAGAGGGACTGCTGAGTCTTAAGGCAGAAGGTTGGTGGGGTGGTGAGGTAGGAATTCCTAGCAGAATAATTGTAGGGCTGGAACCCTGACCTCCCTGGGCTGTGCCACATCAAGAGTCCAGCTAAGAGAGAAGGACCTCACCTTGTCAGAACCCCTCAGGTTGATGTCCCAGCCCAGGAATCTCTTGATGACTGGATCCTCTGTGAAGAGAGCTCCGAGTTAGGTTGTGACTTGGCAGGGAAGTCCCTGGGAGAAAAAAAAAAAATAGTAGAACTGTGCCTACCACAAATGAGGTTCTGGATGGGGCCAGGGACAGATGGATGGAAAGAAGAGGAGAAAGAATATGTTCACCAGGCAGGGAGCAGACTTAACCCTGAGGTTCCCAAAGGAGCAACTGCATAAAGGCCTGTGTAGCAGCAACTCTCCCTGGTGTGGACACATGAATGCATCATCCCTGAAGTCAGAAGGCATCTGAGTCATTTTCTCTGGTGATGATCACATCCTGGTGTACCTATGACCCTGTTGCCCCGCAAGTGCTACTACCATTTCCATTCAGGCAAGGCAGTAATTGCTATATATCAGAGGGGTGGGATGGAGTCAAGGTTTGCCATCCCAAGTGGACTGCATCATCTCTGTCATACGCATGTCCCTGGGAAGGATTGTGCTACAGTCGTCCAGGAATGGTGAGCTCAGGACTCACAGGGGGCTCTCTTCAGTTGGTGAAGGAAGTGCTGAGAAGTTTCCTGTATTCCTCAGGAACTGAGTGCAAAGCACTGTGTGGTGTCTCTTACTTACTGAGCAGCCTGGTAAAGGGGGCATGGTGCTCAGTCAGCGCTAAAGACAGGTGTGCTTCATCTTCCTCTTGAGGCCACAAGGCTTCTCACTGACACTCATGTGTACAGAAGGCACAAAGCTCCACTGCCCTAGTGGTTCTGTGACACCTCGTGCCATCTGGAGAGATACTCCCTCTGTCTTTTTCAAGGTGGGAGCCTGACATCTTCCCTTGGGGATAAACCAAAGCACTTGGTTACTCTCCTTTCCTTGTGCCCCTTACATTTGAATGACTGCTCCATCTTCCACTTGTGGCCAGAGACCAGGTAAGAGGCTGGGGTCTCCTCTGGGGTGAATCAGAAGCACCCTGGTGATGATTCTTCTGCTCTGCTTCTGATTCCTTTTGCTTCTTCTGGGCATGGGACAGCGGCAGAAAGTAAGGTGCTAACCCAGGGACTCTATCAAAGAGACCCAGCAGGTCCTCCTACAACTCCCCCTTGGACTCTGAGGACCAGTCTCTTCCTCTTCTGAGCACAGGCCTGCAGTAGGAAGCTGGATGCTAACCATAGGTCTGAGGAAGAAATCCAAGGCCAGCAGGAAGCTTCTGTCTTTGGAATCCAGACTTAGACCACCTCAATCCCAACTCTCACTTTTCAAATAAATCCCAAACTTCTACTATTGTTCCCTCCAAAGCCATTGTTCCATCTTTAACTTTTGCTGGTCTCCTCCTATCCAGTTCTGCTTGCCGCCATCCCCTCACCCTGTGTCTTCAAACTTGTTCACATGTACACTTTTAGTTACGGGGGGGGAGGGAACTCTGCCTAAGCCACCTCTTCCCTGTTTATTCTTTTTTTTTGGGAGGGGGTGGGGGTGGAAGGTGGCTCAGCCCATCCTGAGAGCAGGGCTGGTGTGCCGTGTGGTGCTGGGGATCAAACAGTAGTCCCCTGCACCTGCCTAAGCTTGCTTAAGTAGGTGCATTAGACCACTGAGCTATCTCACTGGCTCCCTTCCCTGTCTATTTTTGGATCTCATCTCCTGAACCTTTTCCTGCTCTGTAGGTTTTTCATCCACTGACCATCTTTACCCTACCTCCTGCCTTTTCTTTCTCCCAATCTCTGCCTTCCAGCACCCCTCCCTCCTTCTTCTGTGGTCCTTCCTCCTTACTGGCTCATCTCAGATTTCTTCTGTCTCCCACCCCCTCACCTGATGGCCCTGGGATCTCATCACCCACCACCTAAGGGCATAGGCCAGGAGAGACAGGCTGGGAATTCTGATCCTCTCACTGGGAGGATGGCTGACAGTGGCCATGAGTTCTCTCAAACTCCACCTTCCCCTCCGTGAAACAGACTCTGATCTGCCCACACCCTGCTTCTGTAATTCAGTGGAACCTAAGCCACAGCCTGTTATCCAATCAGGACATGATTCACCTGAGAACTGCTCTGAGAAGCAATTGTTGCCTGCTGGAAGCTCCATTGCCTTTGAACCTTCCAATCAAGGAGGTCAGAAGCTTCTGAGGGCACTGTACATTCAGATCTACTAACCATTTTAGAGGAAAACACACCTAACTGCCAGACTGAACATCTGAGGTTCATAACATCTGCCCCATACTCTGTTCCTCATCATGAAGTCTCATGGTCTTTAGATTCCTCTGTCCCCTCTCCTCAGCAGATGCCACAAGGTATCCACTGTCAACTCCAAGCATGTGTGGTCCTCCTATCCTTTGTGCTTTCCCTCCTAAGAGAATAGACTGGTCGGTGAGATATCAGAGTGGGCAGATATATTAGGGATATCACAAATGATAGGACCTCATGAGTAAGGGCAAAAGATCCCAGGGGCTTTGACTTTTTGACTGGAAAATTTCAACCAAAACACTTAGCTCAATGTCCACTAGTTCTTTCTGTATTCAGGAATCTACTAGGGACACACCTACTTTCCCCTAAGGCTCCTTTGAGCCCAAGAGACTTCTTGAGGACCTGCAATTAAGACATCTGGGCAGATGCTTATACATTTCCACTGGTACCTGCAATTCTGGAGTGTCTATGGATCACCTAAAGTCAGCCCCCAAATTCCTATTAGCAATCAGTAGTCTATATTGCAAGTGTTGCAGCAACTGTATCATCCTTGGCCTAGAAATTTCACAAGCATTTTTATACTGTATGTATGAAACACCACATGTTAGAAGAGACTAAGTGGAAAACTCTCCAGTTCAAAACAGAGTAGTCTTTTCTGTGGAGGTGGAACACGATGGGAGGGTGACATAGAAAGGTTGCCCTCTGAGGCTACTGCTGTTCCCTCTTCACTGTGGATCACACCTACTCACACCAAGCATGTTTTTGGATCAGTGAACACAATGTGCAGGAAGTGAGGGTTTTCTTGCCATACAGTCCTGGAGCTTTGGATTTGAGTGGAATCTCAGGGAGTTTCAAGCATCCTGTTAGTTACTGGACACTTTCCTCCAGGCCCTCGGTCCCTTTGGGGTCCCTCATAGTTAGAAAAGGTCCTACTGTGGGAGGAAGCAGGTTCCAATGGCCAGGGAACTCTGCTCATCTTCAGTTACAATTTATGTCCATGATTCTTGAAACCATGAGAGATGTTTGGATTCTTGACAAAACATTCAGACCCTGTGTCTTCTATATTGTTGCCCAAATGAACATGCCCAAGGGAATATTTTTCAGAATTTACTATCTCTGTAGAGGATGCATGAATATATTGAAAGAATAAGATTCTCTCTTCTCTAAAATTTCTTTTCTGTACCATGCAAAGCTCTCATTAATTCGTCCATATTTATGTGTATTGTTCTCTCTCCTGGCAACCTCATGTACACAAGCTAAAACTAGGTTGTATCTGTCTAAAACGTACATTGGTGCTGTCTAAAAATAAGTTTGTTTTGTCTGAGATGGAGAGAGAGAGAGAGAGAGAGAGAGAGAGAGAGAGAGAGAGAGAGAGAGAGAGAATGAGAATAAACAATGGCTGTAGATCTATTGCAGAAATATCAGAGTGTGTTATGGTTTGTTTCTAGGTGTCACCCAAAGGCTCATGCAGTCATTGGGACAGCTTGTAGAGTTGGTGATTAATTCTTGATCCAATGGTGGGATTATGAATGCTACACTTGCCCTGGGGCAGATAATCTGCATACAAATGTAAGGAGGGGAAGAGGCTTGCTAGAATCCACAGGCACTGTTCCTCCTTTTTGCTCTTGCTGTTTTGCTGTTTTCTGCTGCCCTCTGCTGTGTGCCACTCTGCCTTGGAGCCAGCAGAATATGGACTAAAACCTCCACTAACTGTGAGGTAAATAAACTTTTTCTTCCTTAATTTTGAGTGTTGGGTATTTTGTCCCAGCAATAAGAGAAAAGTAACCAAGATAGAGTACAATAGAAATGCTTTGCCAATACATTTAAGTTAGATGCCTGGGCCTAGTCCCACAGTCTGTTTAGCAGGACTGGTACAAGTACTGAATTGGGATTCTCTGGGGGAGGAATAGAACCAGGAATCTCAGGAAAGAAACAAACAGGTAAGATGCTTGTGGGTGGTACAAGATGATTGGGTATGATGTGCCAGGGCTGGGAAGGCTGGGAGTCCTTGGCTGAAGGGAACTTTGGAACCAGTCTCCTGTGCTGCTGGGTGATGTAAGGTTCTCCGGCAGCCTGAGTGTCCACAGGAGCACAGAGCCCTGAGAAGGTTTTACTTACACTTCTACCCTACATCCTCTGCACACCCTGCTGGCTCTGCTTCTCTGACAAAACTCAGACTTCCAGGTGCTGGATCCCATCACTAGTGCCTTCAGCATGAGACCCATGATATGTAGCTGCTCTCCGTTAGAAGCCATGATGGGAAAGCTGCCTGTGGCTCAGTCAGAATGGGTTGAGGGCTTTAAACTCAGAGGAAATAACTTCCTTCATAGGATGAGTAGGCCTTAAGATTTATTAAACACTTCCCATATGAGAAGCACCAAGCCAAGTGCTCAACAGCACTCATCATTTCATTTAATACTGAAATTGCATTTGTCTCAGGGGGTGGAGGGGATAAGCACGATTGAATCCAAGGCTTTCATCCTCAACTATGTCTCCAGCCCCATTTTATTTTTCATTTCAAGACAGGATCTTGCTAAACTGCTCAGACTAGGTTCAAACTTACAATCTTCCTGCCTTAGTCCCCTAGAGTGCTTGAATCATAGACATGTGCCATCATGTCCAGGTCAGAATTCATTCCTCTTTAAAACTAATATTCTATTGTATGCATGTTTCACATTTTGTGTATCTCATCTTTCCCTGAACACTTGCATTCTATATTTTCACTGTGAATAATGCCACCAAGAACATAAGGCAAATAGGTGTACAAACATCTGTGTACAGATGAACATAAAAACATCTGTTCAAGTCTCCAAAGTATCTTAAATGAATTTGTGACTTTAGAATAATTCAGATTTATGGCAATGTTGCAAAAAATGACAATTCACTGTCACACTATTGATGAGCAGGAAACTGATAGTGGCTTTGCAGCCTACCTCCAGAAGCTGGTACACTCAATGTCACTGCTCCTATTCACATGGCAAAATGTCACATACCTGTCATCCCAGCAAGTCAGAATCCAGCCTAGGCAATTTAGAGACTTAGGGAGATGCTCTCTCAAAACAAAAGTTGTTTTAAAGGCTGGAGATAAGAGTTCTATTCCAAGGCCCTGGCATCAGTCCCCAGAAAACCTCAACCCCTAAGAAGAGACAGGATGAGAAGTCAGCAGTGTCACCAGGGACATGAGTAGAATCATACAGGGCCCCCCAACACCAAACAACCACCCCAAGTCCTGGGCCTTGTTTTTGAGATAAGGCAAGTTTAGGGTGAAGGCTCAATTGTCTGCCACTCATTACAGATACTCTTGAAGCAGGAAGATGAATGGGATCCCCAACAGAACTGACAAGACACAGAATTTAAGAGCAAAGAAGTTTTATTTCCATCTCTATAGGGAACTCTGTCCTCTTGAGAGCCCCCAACAAAGCTTTGTTTCTACTTCTATATTGTTTCTTCTTCACAGGGTGAGTTTTCATGAGAGGTTCTCATAAAACAAGGTTACAGGAGAGCAGAAGATAAAGAGGTGAACAATGCGGGGAGAGTAGGAAGTTCTGGTGGAACTTCTCGGTCCATTATGCCTCGCTGACGTTAAATTATAGCTGTACCCATACACAGCTGAAGTCATAACTGCCAACTTTCTCAGGGATTTTAGCTGTGCAGTTAGCTCATAGTTGCCCAGTTTCACCCCAGGAATAGTTTCTTCTCTCACTCTCATCAAACTCAACCTTTGGGAAAAGCTTGCTACAGAAAACAGATCCAAGAGAGGCCACCTCAGCACATGGACTGGAGCTCTGTTGTCTATCTGCACAGTTTCAAAAAAAATGTTCCCAGGCTGTAGCACAGAATTCAGTATACACAACCACAGATCAAGAGGCTTAAGAAGACGGGGGTATATAGCTTAGCTGCATAAGCACCCGCTGGGCAAGTACAAGGTCCTGAGTTTGATGCCCACTACTGCATTAAAAAAAAAAAAAAAGTTTGCAGCATTGCTTTTGACATGCATCTTTTTTTTTTCTTTCCTTTTTTTTTTTTTTTTTTTTTTGTCTTTTTGAGACAGGGTCTCGCTATGAAGTTCAGGCTGGCCTTGAGCTCACTTTGTTTTTTTTTTTGTGTGTGTGACTGGGGTTCAAACTCACAACCTTGCACTTGCCAGGCAGGCACTTATACCATAGAACTTTCTCCCCAGCCCTTGAGCTCACTTTTTGTAGCCCCAGCTAGTCTCGAACTCACATCGATCCTCCTGCCTCAGCCTCCCAAGTGCTGGGATTATACGTGTGCACCTCCACAGCCTGGCTTGTTTTTTCTTGAGACAGAGTCTTATGATGTAATTTAGGCTGACATTAAACTCAGTGTAGCCTAGGAGACTTGAACTCTTGGCTATTTTTGTGCCTCAGCCTCCAGCATGCTGGAATTACAGGTATGCACTGCAACACTCAGCTGTTGTTTCGACAGGGTCTTGCTACGTTTCCCAGGCTGGCCTCTAACTGGAGATCCTCTGTCCTCAGCTTCTCATGTGCTGGTATCATAGAAAATGGCTACTTCTCAATTTGTGTTTATTTTCCATTTTTTAAAATTTCTTTTTGCTGATTTGGGAAGGAATCTATGGTTGAATGCAAACAATACAGCTCTGGTGGAACTTCTAAAGTAGTACTTTAGAAGGTAGCACTTCTAAAGTGCTAATTCTTTATTTTTATTAGCGTATGTTTGGAGTACATAATGATTACATTCCTCATGGAGAGTTGGTACATGTATATTCAAAGGGAAAAGCTGTATAACAAAACTTGTTCACTTAAAACCTTTTTTTTTCAGGGCCAAGGAGATATAGCTCAGTGGCATAAGTGCCTGCCTGGCAAGGTCCTGAGTTTAATTTCCAGTACTAAAAGAAAAAAAA
>PVKN010031365.1:0-12513 GCA_004027915.1 Capromys pilorides | reverse complement strand
TTTTTTTCTTAAGTACCAGGGATTGAACTCAGGACCTTGCACTTGCCAGGCAAGAGCTTATTCTACTGAGCTATCTCCCTGGCCCTGGAGGATCACAAGTTTGAATCCAGGGTGGGCAAATTAATGGCTTAGCAAGATTCTCCTAAATAAAGAAAAGAACATCTATGTTTATTTGCTGATAAATACACACATGTATGTGTATACACATGCACATGGGCTTAGAAATATAGCTCATCATTCACCTACCTTTGTAACTAGTTTTAGTTGTTTACTGCTTGATTCTCTGGAAATTTTTAATTGATAATTGTATGATTTTAAAATCAAAGATTAAAATTTTGCCAGATGAGTACTGAAATGTAAATACAGGGCTGGCAGGATAACTCAAGTTGACTAGGTGCTTGTTTAGGCAAGCACAGGGGTCAGGGTTTGATCCCCGGTACCACATGCTGTGCCAGCCCTGATCCCGGGCTTGATGAGCCAGTGATGGAGTCTGGGCATCTTGGCGCACCCCTGTAGTCCCAGCACTAGGGAGGCTGAAAACGAAAGGATCACTACGAGCTGCACAGTGAGACCCTGCACTAAATAAATAAGTAAATGTAAATATGTAGGGTTTTAGGTGGGCATGGTAATCCTTGCCTGTAGTCCTACCTGCTTGGGAGCCTGAGGCAGGAGGATCACTTGAGCCCAGGATTTCAAGACCAACCTGAACTGTGAGGTTCTTGAAACACACACACACACACACACACACACACAATGTTTTTATTTTTTATGATATTGGGTATTGAACCCAGGACCTTTACACAAAGCTACTTCAGCCATTTTTATTTTATTTTATTATTATTGTTGTTGTTACTATTATTTTTTTTTGCCCTTTTGATTTTGAGACAGTCTCCCTAAACTTTTAAATTCCCAGGCCAGGCTTAAATCTGTGATCTTCTGAGCATCCCAGAGTGATGGGATTATAGGTGTATACCACCACACCCAGCAACAGTTTGTGTTTCTTTCAGTCATAGTTTTTGAATCCTAAGTAATTTAAAAGGAAATATTTGAGACCTGTGATATTAATTCACTTTTCCTAGATTGGAGTACTTCATTACAGAAATTGTCCGTCCCCCCCCCACCATCATCTAAAAAAAGCCTTTGTAATTAAAAAGAAAACACACAGGGAGAACAAGAGGGGGCAGTAGCTTTAATTTTAATGATAAAGTAGGGTACTTTAATGATAAAGTACCAATGGTGGTACAGGATTGTAATCTCAGCATGTAGGGAGGCACAGGCAGAAGGATCACAAATTCAAGCCTGTTCCAGACAATTTAGGAAGCTCCTGTCCCAAAATGAAAATATTTTTAAATAGCTGGGGATGTGGCTTACTATTAAAAAGGTCCTGAGTTCAATCCCCTAGACTAGAAAAAAAATAGTCTTTTGCTAACAGTACATGATGTTGAAATCATGGCTTGCTGGTGCTAGGGGTAAGGTCTGGTATCAACTCATTAAGTGTAAAATAGATATTCCAGCTAGGAGAGTACTTTAAAGTACAATGGGAGAGAAAGCCTAAAAGAAATATTGTTAAAAAGTGATAATAAAATATAAATATGCATAAACATTGTTTTAATATATTTAGTACAGGGTCTAGAGGTGTGTCACCACTCCCACTCTCAATCATTGTCTCAGTGCACCCCCGGGGGCAGGGCTGGGGCCAGGAGGCAAGGCACCCTGGTCCCCCTGTGCTATAAAAGTTGTTTAATTTCTTATTAACTAAAGACGAAAACTAGTTGTAGTGGTGCACCTCTCTAATCACAGCACAAGGACACTGAAGGAGGAGGATCGCTGTGAGTTCCAGGCGGCTTGGGCTACAAAGTAGGTTCAGGGCCAGCCTGAACTCAAAAAGATAGGAAAAGAAAAGATACACAGCAGTAGAGGAAGATATTATATATGAATAGGCAAAAGTGTGATGAAAGAAAACTCAGTAGTTGTATAAATTTAGAAGGAAAGTAAGCTCAAGAAAAGAGCTCAGGCCCGTGAGGGCACATGTTATAGAGCTCTCAGTGATGTGTAGAGCTTACTGTGGCTCATGTGCTGCACGTTTACCGCCCTGGTTTAAACTGAACAGGGAATTCTTAGATAAAGGAAGGAGCAAATAGTTTAAATACAGGTGTTCCCCATACTGCATAATAATGGAAGAAAACACAGTAATAGTCAAACACTACTTTTTGTTGCACCTGGCTAAATTTGCATAGTTCCTAATATCCAACATTGACAAGGATGTAAGGAAATATAACTGTTAATGGTAAACTAATGAGAATATAAACTAGGGAAAACTCATTTTATAGTACATAAAGGTTACTAAATCCTATTGTTTACTCAGTAATGAAAAATTGTGAAGCCAGACATGGTGGTACAAGCCTATAATCCTAGCACTCAGGAGGCTAAGCTAAGGCAGGAGAATTCCCGGGACTTCAAAGGTAGCCTGAACTACATAGTGAGACCCTGTTTCAGAAAACAAAAATAAGAAGTTGCAGAGAATATTGATGGTGTAATTTCATTTATTTCTTTTTCTTTCTTGCTTGCTTTGTTTTGAACTGGGAGTCTAACTCTGAACCTGGTACTTGCCAGGCAGACACGCTGTGCAACTAAGCTGTATCCCTAGCCCCATGATTTCATTTTTTTTTTTTTTTATGACTTCATTTCTTTTAACAAGCTTGTTCCTGTGTATGAATGGGTAGAGGACAGAGGGATAAAGGCAGAGATGAGCTTTTTACTTCTTATATTTTCAAAAGTAAATCTTAGGGGCTGGGGAGATAGCTCCGTGGCAAAAGTGCCTGACTGGCAAGTGTAAGGTTGTGAGTTCAAACCCCAGTCCTGCAAAAAAAATTAAATTAAAAAAGGTAAATCGTACCTAATCGCACTAATGTAATTCTGTGAAGAAAACTGGCTGTAAGGGATGGGGATGTAATTCAGTAGTAGAGCGCTTAGTTAGCATGCTCAAGGACCCGGGTTGCACCACCAGCATTTTAAGAAAAAATGTGAAAGTGATTCTGCTTGCTGACTACTGCCTACCTTGTAAAAAGAAAGAGGGGTGGTTATGGTGGCACATGCCTGTAACCCAGCACTTGAGTCTGAGGCAGGGTCATTGGGAGTTCGAGACCAGCCTGGGCTACAAAGTAATCTCAAGCATGAGCTGCATAGCAAGACCCTGTCTCAGAAGTGACAAAAAGAAAGTGTGAAGGATGGCACGTAAAGTTTTCTGAGTAACTATAATACAGCTTATAAAAACCATTGTGTGTATTGTGAAATTATAGAAGCTTCATCAAATATAATTATAGAGTAAAAAATCTCCTGATACAGTGGGGGCATGGTGGCACACATCTGTAATCCCAGTGCTTGGGAGGCGGCAGCGGCACGAGAATCACTGAGTTGTGGGGGGTTGGGGGGGATGATTGATTCTCCTAGTACATTTTCCTGCTGTTTATAAAGACCAGTGAGTTCAGTTCCAACTGTTTTTAAAGCTCAGCAGTTTTTTTTTTTTTTTTTTTTTTTTTTTGCGGAACTGGGGATTGAACTCAGGACCTTGCACTTTCCAGGCAGGCACTTGTGCTCCTGAGCTCTCTCCCCGTCCCCTAAAGCTCAGCAGTTTTTGCCAAAGAAATTAAATTGTATTATGAAACAGGAATGGAGTTTCCAGGCTGCTGACCAAGGTTCTTAGTACATAATAAGCTGGATCTTCTGGATTTCGAAACAAAATTATTTATTTATTTACTTACTTACTTTTGGATCCTTTTGAGATAGAGTCTTACTATGCGGTTCAGGCTGACATTGAGCTCACTTTGTAGCCCAGGCTGGTCTCAAACTTGCAGTGATCCTTGTGCCTCAGCCTCCCGAGTGTTGGAATTACAGGCATGCGCCACCACACTCAGCTTAAACAAAATATTTCCAAAATATGAATTGAATTACAATATAGGAAAATCACACGTTAGGGGACTTTTTTTCCCCATTACTGAGGATAGAACCCAGAATAAGTGTTCTACCACTGAGCTGCATCCCTCAGCCCACCAGAGGATTTATTTGATTTGTTTTAAACTTTTCTCATAGGTGAAGACTTCATTATACAGTACAGGGCTTATGCTAGATCACTTATTTGACATGTTTAAGTTCATAAAGATGGGCCATGGAAATAAATGACTATTTTTTACAGGGGCACATGATTAACAACAAAGACTTCATCAAAGCAGCAGTCAGATAAATTGATGTTAAAAACAAGGACCCTGTTTTGGCCTAGCAGTGATGCAGACAGATTGGGACTTTAGTTCTTTGTGTTAAAACTATGTAAGTTAGAACAACTGTCATCTGGGGTAGTTTGGTAGTATGTGGTTTTTGTTGTTGTTTGCTCTTTGTATTTTTTAAGTCTTAAAAGTGGTGTCCTTGCTGGGGGTGGTGGCTCAAGCCTATAATCCTGGCACTGGGAGGCCGAGGCATGAGGATCACCATGAGTTTGAGGCCAGCCTGTATTTGAGTCAGGGTCTCACTGTGTAGTTCAGGCTGGCCTTGCCAGTGATCCTCCTGTCAGCCTCTGAGTGCTGAAATTACACATGCCACCTCATCCAACATTCACTTCCTTTGCTTTAGTCAGTTATGTTTTGCTTTCTGTCATTGTTCTTGTGGGGAGCACACACTGTGTGTTCTCTCTCTCTCTGAAAAGCAGCCTGTTGGCATTGGATGCTCTTCTCCCTCAAGCAAAGCCACTTGACAAGGAGGTCAGGCCTTAAGATAGGTCTAGTGGGGGCCGGCGAGATGGTTCAGTGGTCTAAAGCGCCTGCTTAGGAAGGCTCAGGCGACTGCGGGGACTGCAGTTCGATCCCCGGCACCACATGCTGTGCCAGCGCCACCACCAGGGCAGGCTGAGCCAGCCACAAAATGAATAAATAAAGAAACAAACAAAACACAACAAGCAAACAAATAAATAAATAAAATAAAATTTAAAAAAAAAAAAGGTCTAGTGTGCCTCGACTTTCCTGAGATCCAGTTTCTAGTACTGCCTGTGGGCACTGCCATCCATTAAGAGCCCACAGAGTGTCTGCTCTTCTTCTGTTAGAGTCACAGCGAGGCCACCCAGGCCTGGGTGCTGCAGAGTTTCTAATTTAGGTGATGCCACAGGCAATGCACAATATCTTCTCAGGCCTACGATATATACAACATAGAGATGAAGGTGAATTGTTAATCTCATGCCTTATCTCTTCAGGGCGGAAACCTGAAGAGGAGGGTGTGGAAGATAACGGGCTTGAGGAAAATTCTGGGGATGGACAGGTATGTGCAGCCCATTGGCAGAGGAACACAGTGGTGACAATAGCAATCATATACATGATGGGCTAATTTTGCTTTATCCCAGGAGGATGTTGAGACCAGTTTGGAGAACTTGCAGGATATCGACATGATGGATATCAGTGTGTTGGATGAAGCAGAAATTGATAATGGAAGTGTTGCTGATTGTGTGGAAGAGGAGGATGCTGACAACCTTCCGGAGTCCTTGTCCGACAGTAGAGAGCTAGTTGAAGGTGAAATGAAAGAGCTTCCGGAGCAACTTCAAGAACATGCTGTAGGTAACTCGGCAGTGCCTGGAATCCACTCTTGAGTGTGCTGCCTACCAATACTGTGGGAGATAAGGTTGATAGTTGGTGTGAAAGTTGTCTTTCAGTGCCAGCTCACTAGAATAGTCCATGTACACATTGAGGTGATTCTAAAAATGCACTGCAAAGTGATCTCACAGAGCCCATGGTATCTGTTGTCTATTCCTATGATACAACATGGGACAATGAGGTTAGGTCCTTAGGCCCTGGCTGTTGTAGGGAGTGGTTTGTGTGGGCATGGCTTAGATACTTTGACAGTACTGAAGTAGGAAGAGGTTGGGGGCTGGTCAGATGGCTCAATGGGCTAAGCATCTGATTTGGCAAGCACAGATTAACTTCCAAAGCCAGGCACTGGTATAGGAGGACCTTGATTCCCAAGGTTCACTCTGCACAAATAGCAAGTCTGCATCTTTAAAAAAGTCAATGTCCAACCTTTTCCTTCCCTTTTTTTTTTTTTTTTTTTTTTTTCATTTTTATGTATTTGTTAAGAGTCTCACTACACAGCTCAAACTTGTAGTGCTCCTCCCGTTTTCAGCCTTCCCAGTGCTGGGATTACAGGGGTGCACCATCACACCAGATTTGATCGCCCAGCTCAGCTCGGCCCGAGCGCAAGGCATGAGGAACCAGGCACTGAAGCCTGCCTTTGGAAGTTAATCTTTCGGTTGATACCTTCTGAATGATCAAACTCTTAATACCAACCCTGACATGAGTTTTAAAGCCTTAGCTTCCTCATGTTAGGAACATGTCAAATTGTAGCTAGAGGGGCCGGCGAGATGGTTCAGTGGTCTAAAGCGCCTACTTAGGAGGGCTCAGGCAACTGCGGGGACTGCAGTTCGATCCCCGGCACCACATGCTGCGCCAGCGCCACCACCAGGGCAGGCTGAGCCAGCCACAAAATGAATAAATAAAGAAACAAACAAACACAACAAGCAAACAAATAAATAAATAAAATTTAAAAAAAAAAAAAAAATTGTAGCTAGAGTACAGTGTAGTGGGGTTATGTTGATTGAGCTCTGTATGCCAGGCATTATGGCCTGTAATCCTCCTATATCAGTACAAGATATTCTCTTGCCCTCGTTTTCCAGTTGAAGAAATTGTGTAGTAGAGGTAAAGAGAGTCATCCAATTTGTAGTGGACTATGTAGAGTAAGCCAGGCTGATTCCAGAGTCTATGTGCTTAGTTCCTGCACGGCCATGTCTGGGTGCCAGTTTCCCTTACAAGAGGGTGTGTCGTGGGATGAGAGCAGCCTGGAGCTGTGCTTGTGGGCCTGCGCTGTGGCGCGAGGAAAGGTCCCTCTCTTAGTCTGGAACCCCTGCTCTGGGCCTGCTGTGCATGACCCCCTGCTCTGAGGGCTCCTGCCTGTCCTCCTGCAGCTGACTTCCAGCATGTGGGCGTGAGCAGTGTGTCTTCCATGGGGGAGCTGCCCCTAGGCCCAAAAACCTGAGAGCAATTCTCACATGAATGGAATAGATTTTTGTTTTGATTTGATCCTTATTCATGAGAATGACAAAGGAATAGCAGAAGCATTTGCAGTTGGGGGCAGTAGGCACATTTCTGATTGGCTGCATTGTCTTCTGGCTAGTTTTTTCTTTCCTAATTAGAAAATAATTCTTTTCCTCCCCCTTTTTTTGAGTCAGGATCTGACTGAGTAGTCCAAGCTACCTTAGAACTCTACATGATCCTCCCGCCTCAGCTTCCCAAGTGCTGAGATTACAGAAATCTGTAATCTGCCACCATACGTGGCAATACCTGGGGTTGCATAGATTGAGCTCAGCATGCTCAGTCATTTTATAATACCAGTTTGGGAATAACTAAGAGTCTGTCAGTAGTGGTTGAATATTTGAGATTTAATAGAAGCAACGCAGTTTGAGTGAAAGCATTTACTCACAGTCTGCCAATTGCTGTGTTGCCAAGTTCATTAAGATCGCTAGGCCTCAAATAGCAAAGATAACAGATTTGGTGAGAATCAAATGGGTCAGTGCTTATCTCACCCTAGAGCAGCAGTCACCAAGCTGGCTGCGCAGTGTTTACATGATATTTGGAGTGGTACCACTTTGGCCTCCACTGTCAGTCAGTGCGCTTACACTGCTGTGTATGGCAGAGATCAGTAGCTGTGTCCAAGACCCTCCTACGAAGCCTAAAATATTTACTATGTGACCCTGACAGAAGTTTACTAACCCATGGCCTAGGAGTGCCTAGCATCTAGCAAGCACCATGGAGTCATTGTGAAATTAACTATGACTGGTAATGCAGAGCAGCTCTGTGAGCCCTACACTGACCTGCAGGCGTGGGGCAAGTCTCACCACCTACACGCAGCAGGGTTGGCTCCAGTGCCCGTGTGCGTGCGGACAGTCCCAGGAGAGAGTCGCAGGGTGCGGGGCTCTCAGTGAGTGGACCTTCACTGTGCTATTGGAGGTTTCCATCATAGGCACATCTTTCCAGCTGAGCAATGGCAATGAAGATACATGCCCCTTATAATATGGGCATGGCAGTGGTCAGGGGCTTCGTCCACACAGAGAGGTTCTGGACTGTTTCCAGAAGGGTGCCCCTGGGTACACCACCTGGGGAGTGCGTCCTGCCCGGTCAGGATCTCTCATGTATCTCATGCAGGCTGTTTTCTATGTGGGTTTGCATTTTGAAGCCCTTACTGGTACTGCTTCAGTGGGTTTCCTAGTCAGTCTGAATGAACATTTACATGTAATATTATTTTATCCTCACAATGAATTTTTTTTTGTTCTGTTGGTTTGGTTTGATTTGGAAGCACCCTGTAAAGATAGGATCTCACTGAGTGGCCCATGCTGATCTCTAACTTGGTGACCCTCTTGCCATGGCTTCCCAGATAGCTGGATTTACAGCATCACCTAGCTCTGTAATCCTATTTTTAATTCTGATCCATTGTTATTTTGCTATAAATGATTTTCTTGGCTGGTAACTTTTCAGTGGATAGATGAGCAAGTTAAGTTGTCTTGTTGGTTTACGTGTTCATCATTTATTTTACAGGTAGATGACAAAGAAACTGTAAACAATTTAGACACTTCATCATCTGACTTCACTATGTTACAGGTAAATTGTTGTATGTCTCAATTTTAGAATCAAAGATTAGACCACAGTTGCTGGAAACCACTTTTGCCCCACATGGCAGTCTCAGCTAGTGGTCACTGTGAGGTTTGTTCACTCCATCAGGCCCTTTTGGGACATTGCTCGCGGCTCTCTCCAGGGCCGTATCCCTGTTAGCGAGGGGTCGGCTCCAGCTTTCCTGGTTCCCTCAAAACAGTGTGGCTCACCACCAGCAGGCTAAAGCGTGTGCTTGATGGGGCCGGGGAGAGAGCTCAGTAGAATAAGCACTTGCCAAGGTCCTGAGTTCAATCCCCAGTACTGGGAAAAAAAAAAAAAAAAAAAAAAGGTGTGCTCGGTGATGCTCTCATTACAGGTTGAATAGCCCTTACCCAAAATGCTTTGTACAAAAAGTATTTTGGCTTTCATTTTTTTCAGATTGAATATCTGCTTACACATAATGAGATCCCTTGGGGTTGGAACCCAGGTCTAAACAAGATTTGTTTTGTGTACACGTTACACACTACTATGAAGGTCATTGCACGTAGAGTTTTTAGTGTGTCTCAGCCACAATATGGCACATGAGGTCAGGCGTGGGATTTTCCAATGGTAGCATGTCCATGCTCAGAACTTTTTTTTGTCTTTTTGAGACAGGGTCTTGCTATGCAGTTCAGGCTGGCCTTGAGCTCACTTTTGTAGCCCAGGCTGGTCTCAGACTCGCACCAATCCTCCTGCCTCAGCCTCCCAAGTGCTAGGATTACAGTCATGTGCCACCATGCCCAGCTTACTCGTAACTTTTTAAACATCTGGGGCCTTTGCAGAGTAGGCATGCTTGGCCTGTAACTGTGGTTGGGAAGGACATCTGAATGGCACCCCTTCCAGATTACTGCCCCTTTTCTGAGCAAGACCTACCGGTCATGGTGGGGGGCATTGTGCGCTGTGGGGTCAGGGGTAGAAGCCACAAGCTGGGACAGGTGGATCTGTTAAGTTCTGCTGCTTTCTTTGGTGTGCCCTTTTCTGAGCAACTACTGCCCAGGTTTCTTTTCTTTTAAAAATCATCACTATTTATCTAACCGGTAAATGGTAGGCAGATGAGATGAGCTCTTACAAACAGGATTTACGCGAATGTGCGACTTGGATTTCCTCTTAATTTTTTTGTCAGCCTACAGAGATGTAAATTTTTGGGATACACTTACTAGTTGCTATTTAGCTTTTAGTAGAAAGTTTGGTTGTGTGGGAATGAAAATACAGGCAGCTTTCGCCCACCCTTCTCAGTGTGTCACCTGAACTGTTTAATTAGAAGTCACCTTTCAGACAAGCTCTCTGTTTGCTTTTCTGTCTGGTGGGGGCAGAGTGTTGGAAAGCCAGAGCTCTGGCCTTCAAGTTGTGCAGGCTTAAGGAAACGATGCAGCCAGCTCGCCTTCAGCGCTCGTGTCTGCAGGTGTGAAGTGCCGCAGCCATTCAGATTAGAGAGGAAGAGGTGCTAGATCCTGGTCTCTCTCGTGTCTTTCTAGTTCGAAGATTCTCACATTAATGTGGAAAGATGCAGCCCATTCCAGGGGTAGACAGGGGTAGACCTACTAGTAAAGGAGGGAAATCGTTCTGCTGAGACCATCTTTTTAAGTCATAGTCTTTGGGGTGTTTGTTTGTTTGTTTTGAGACAGAGTCTCACTGTGTAGTCCAGACTAGCCTCAAACTCACTGCAATCCTCCTGCCTCAGCCTCCCCAGTTCTGGAATGACAGCTGTGTATTGCCACACCAGGTTCAGTCACAGTCTTAGTCCCAGCGTGGAGTAGGTTATGTGTATAGAAGCAGAAAGGTGATGAATCAAGTCATGAGGAAGTGACCAGTTTCCTAGGATGCCCCAGAATGACAGCATAGTTCCCAGTGACAGGAGAAGGCCATTTGTAGCTGTTGCTAAGTACGTGGGCTGCTGTGTCAGCTACCAAGGTACACTGAGATGAGAGAAGTGTGTAAAGATGTGAGGTACACAGCATTGGAGTGGAGAGGTTGGCACAGTGGAGTCACACTGCCCTCAAAGCCTGCATCCACGTGCAGTGTGTCCTTGGGGAGATCATTCAGTCACTGTCGGCCAGTACCCTCATCTACAAAAGATTGAATGGTGCCAGCAGTGCCCTCTTTGGGCTGTCTGATGACAAATATGTGTGTACCCAAGGAGCTTAGCTCTGCTCTTGGCTGGAGATCCAGGTGGTGTCCCTCATGTGCACCGACTGAGCAGGTGCGTCCCTTTGGGTGGCATCTGGAGTTGGAGAGGCAGCTGTTGGGAAACCCACTCATAGCATCGTCACCCATGCCAGACGCCCATCAGGCAGGAGAAAGCAGCAAGGGTCTGAGTGGCAGGGCTTCCTGGGATGACTGGATGAGAATGGATAGCTGGCCCAGCAGGCACACTGGTGGCAAGAGAAGGGAAGAAGGCCCAGGGAACACTGAGGGCCACTGGCTGCTCTGGGGCAGGGTGGGGCTGGTGCCTTGAGGTGAGGTAGGAGCAGGAACGAAACTGGTTGTCCCTGTGTTTGGAATTTTCTGGGTCAGCGCTGGATTAACAGAGGCACAGTGATTACAGGATGGTGTCAGGCATTCATCGAGGCACTAAGCAAAGGTGAAAGCACTGAACACTCATCTGGAAGGACAGATGGGGGGAACGTCCCCTTCCTGTGACCACTGAGACCTTCCCAGGCTCCAAAAGAATCAGACAAGGAGAGCCAAGTGCATTGAGAGGCGAGCAGCGTGTGGGGTCGAGGGTACAGGCCCCGCACCTGTCGCAGGGTGAGCTTCCCACGCTGTTGTGAAATCGGTCCTTCTCACATTGGAGAGCCACCATTGTGATGAAGCTGAGGCTTCCTCTGCCTGGCACAGTCTTATTTCTGTCTTTTGTTGCAGGAGATCGAAGAGCCATCTCTGGAGCCAGGTACTGTTCAATGAAAAACTTAGCAGTGGGGGTTTGGAGCCATTCTAGTTTTCCACCTTCTCTAATTTAAAGTCTTTAATTTAAAAAGTTACCGCACTGTAGTGTACGTTGTTCTAAAGGTTTACAGTCCAGAACATACCAGGATCATAGAGATTGGAAACCCAGCCATATCACCAGATCTGTGAAAGTGGAGAACCTCTCATTTTATAAAATGTATTAGTGAGATGAAATGGGCTCAGGCCTTTTTAAACAGAAATGCATTTAAACATCATGGAAAGAGTGGGCACACTCTGCAGAGCTTGTGCCCTACACCCCCACGAAACAGATCTTGTGATATCGGGCAGTACCTTGATTGTGTGGTATTTGGTGCAGGCAGTGCAGGCAGTGGTAGGGAGACCGTAAACCCTCGGCAATGATGGATTCCAGAAGAGCAAAGAGCTGCTTCATGAGAACACCACGTAAACATGTTCCCTTCTGGACTGCAAACATCTCAGCACCCACAGAAGAGTCTGGTATTCATGTCGGACTGTCTGTTAAATGAAATTCAAAGGAATTTGGAAATTAAGCTGTTCAGTGAATGGTGATACAGTCGTTCAGTTAAGCAACCTGGACTTCAGAAGCTAAATTTGGAAGAGTCATGTATACACGGCAACAGAATGAAGACAATCAAGAATCACCCAGAAGGTTTTGGGGGTTCAATCTCTGGGATGCTTTTCTCTCCCCTGTAGCTAGAGGCTGGCGTAGCAGTGGTGGAACGCAGGTAGTGTACAGTGTAACTGTGTGTACCCGCGGGTTTTCCAATCTCTGTGTAGCTAGCGGTGCTCTTCGTGTTAGTGTGGCAGCCGTGCCAGTTCCACATTTGTGAATGCTTTATTTCCCTGGTAATTAAACCTTGTGCCATTCTATTCC
>PVKN010031364.1:0-12512 GCA_004027915.1 Capromys pilorides | reverse complement strand
TATACTTCTGTATATTTATACAAATTTATAAATATCTTATAACAAAATCTATTACAGAAAACACATTATAACCAAACTGTAAGTTTTACCATGTTACAATTAATGGCCCTGTACTAATCTTCATAAGAAAGTTAAATTATTAATTAATTCTGTTGAACAACTTATTTCCTAAGCTTTCCATAAAATGATCACTTGTCTTAAAAATTATATATTAAACATCCAAACAGAATGCAGAATTAACAGCAGTAACAAAATATAGATGGGGCCAGCCAGAGAGCTCAGTAGACTAAAACACCTCAGACTAAACACCTACTTAGGCAGTGGTCCGGGTTTGATCCCTGGCACGCTATTCCGGCCCTCCCCCTGGGGAACACAGAGATGGCGATTGAGGCTGGACATGGTAGAGTGCACCTGTAATCCTAGTGTTTCGGAGGCTAAAAACAGGAGAATCACTACACGTCCGATCTATGTAGTGAGACCCTACAGATTCTGTACTAAATATGCTAAAAAATCACACACACACACACACACACACACACACACACATACACACACACACACACACACACATGGTTCACCATAGTTTTTCAGCCTTGTGATGGTTCACTTGCAGTAGGCCCTGTTTTAGAATGCTAAGCTTCCTCTTCCCAGGCTGGTGCTATGGAGTGGGACCTTCCTTCCTCCTGCAGGGCTGTGGCAGTGAGCTCATCTCACCCAGTACGCAGTGTTCTACCATGCATTGTGAGGCTAAGCTACCATGCTAAGTGCTGTGAGTGAATTAAATACATTTTTGACAACTGATATATTCAAATTTTGATCACTTTAGCAGGATGTAATCCATCATGAGTCAAGAAACATATATATTTATTATATAACCTTTTCAGCCTCACAAAAGGGATCTTGTGAGGATTTTTGATAAAATGGGTAAATCTTGAGGACATTATGCTCAATGAAAAGACCCAGGCACAAGAAGCAAATATCATTTGATCTTGCTTATAAGTAGAATCTTAGAAAGTCAGATTCTTGGAAGAAAAAAGAATGGTTGCCAGTGGCTGGAGCTGATGAGATGGGGAGATGTTTGAAGTTACAAACTTCATACCATATGGGACAAATAAGTTCAGAAGACCTAACGTACAACATGCAACAACAGTTTACAACACTGTATTATTATTACTCTAATACCTATAGTTTCTGTATTCACAGATCAACTAGTCATGTATTTAAAGTATTCAAAAAAACCCAGTTTCTGTAGGAACATACAGACTTTTTTTTTTTTGGTCATAATACTCTTAAGCTATTACAGTTTAAGTTGTTCAAATGCCAACAACACTGTCTCAGGTATTGTAAGTAATGTACAGATCACTTACAGCAGAGGTCCTAAATGCTGGGCAATCACCTAGGATTGGAACTAAAATTGTTAGGAACCGGGCCAGACAACAGGTTGTGAGCTATGGGTGATAAAGTGAAGCTTCACCTGTATTTACAAGGGCTCTTCAATGCTGGCATGACTGCCTCTGGTCACACCTGTGGGAGATTAGAATCTCAGAGGAGGCCAAACCCCATTGTGAAGGTTATAGGTTGCTTGCTGCTTATAAGAAGGATATAAATTGCCTGATAATCTGAGGTAGAGCTGAGGCAGTGATACTAGTGCTAGAGAGCAGCTGTAAATACAGACTAACATTAGCATAGAGACTTGACTGTACAGAGGACCTAATCTGCTTGTGGACTCAGCAAAATCCTATCAGTGAGCAGCAAGTGCTAATTAAGTTGCACCTGGTGTCAACTTTACAGTTGGAAATAAGTTGATGCACCTCTCCTGTACAGCTGCAACAAGTGACAAGTTTTTTTGTTCTTTTAAAATTTTTTTAATGTATTTGCTCCTGGGTCTCACTATGTAGCTTGGACTCACAGTAATCCTCTTGTCTCAGCCTTCCCAGTGCTGGGATTACCAGTGTGCGCCACCATGCCTGGTTTCAGTGGCTGGCTAGGGGAACCTGGGGTGGGGCCAGCATAGCATATGGTACCCAGGATCGACCCTGGGTCCTTGAGTTTGCCTCAGCTTAGACCACAGAGCTATTTCCATGGCTCTCGTTACAAGTTTTAAGTCAAAATCCAACACTTATTTTAGTCAGTGCCTGGCCCACCCATTATTTTACTCCCTGCTTTCATCTGTACTGCTTTCCCCACAATGCATACTTGGCTCAATGTTTTGGTAAGCCCACAAGTTAACCTTGTCAAATGAGTAAAAATTAACATCAAATGCTAGCTTCTTTGAAAAGGGACAAAGAGAGAGCAGAGGACTCTAAAATAGCCAAATAAAAGAAGCTGCATTTAAAAGAAAATGAAACTAAGGAGTTCACTGCAGTAAGATATTCACATTCTCCAAGCCCTCCTTGTGTAATAATATATGGCTATCAGCTTACCTACAAAGCTGTGAAACATCCAAATCTGCTTTGTCACAGAGACCAAGTGTCCTGCACTAAAAACGAAATTTTGGAATTTCTCAAAAGAAAACTACTCAAATGAGAACAGAAGCAATTATTAAAAGCCACTATGTTATAAGTGTGTCTGCACTTAGAATATCTTTCTTAGTGGCACCGTACTGCTACAGCCTTCTAAGAAGGCCTTTAGTCCTGGTGAATTAATCCTGCCTGCTTCTAAGGACATCTGCTGTGAACTTTCTTTATGAGAGAGTGTTGTTCACAAGGTAGCACCTGTTTCTCTTTTGATTTGCACCATCATCTAGATAAACGGATGAAATAGTAGAGGATATTGAAGCGTGATTGCTAGAGAGGATTAATAAGTCAGAGAGGTCTACAATCCAGATTGGTAAGTTTACCAATGTTGAAAACAGTAATGATAGTTTCTGTATTATACATTTTTCAGGAAGATGTGCAATTTATATCTTCAAGTGATTACATATCAGGAAAACTGAATTGGTTATTTTGTATCAATATATCCTGACACAAATTGGACAGCTTCTTGGTTTCACTTTTTGAGTCAAAGAAGCAATATCTGAATATGAGCCTAGTCACTATGATCCATAGAGAAATGTCAGGTAGCCAAAAAATGTTATCGGCACTTAACACTTTTCAGTATGATTAAAATCATCACATTATAGTATATGCCCCTAACTCACCTCTGTTCAAGCAGATGTGTAAGGAGATGGACAGAGAGCACACACATTTTACACACAGAAGTGATGTGGCTTTCTAAAGATGCATCACTAGCCAAAGTTTCTGAGTTACAAGAGCCACTCTAGATGTTGCTTTTAGAAAAATAGTCCATAATGACAGCATTTCAATGACATAGAATGGGTTGCAAAATTTGCTTGATATTTAACCTGCTTAATGGACTCAACCTGTCATCTTAGAGGACAATAAGAACTGTTTTTAAGTGGGCAAATAAGATGGTTGCATTCCAAGTCAAACCAGAATGATGAAGACTGACAGGTGAACATTGGGATTTTTGACTTGCTCCAAATAATTGCAGAGACTGTGAAAGAGAATGACCCAGGAAATTCTTTCTCCCCTCCACTACATGGTCATTCATTTTGGCTTCCAAGAGTTTGAGCATTACTTCCCAACCACAAACAAAACAAAACAAAACAAAAACAAAGCCTAAGCTGTGAAGGAATGGATCTACAACCCATTTGTGATAAAGTCAGATGAATCCACTTCACTCATGCTAAAAGAGGATCAACTGCTTGAGATGTAAATGACAGTGACCTTGAAACTATGTTGAAAAGAACTTCAAACCTCCATATTTTCTGAATTAAAGTAAAACTGGAATATCCCAAGATTGCTACAAAATTACTGAAAAGCCTACATCCATTTCCAAAATCTTATATTCTTGAAGCAGAATTTTCTGCAATGTCAGCAACCAAAAGGAGGTTACAGAGGAAAGTGAATATAAACAACACACTGTGAGAGTCACTGTTTCCCATCATCCTCAGTTGGGATTGTTTAATTACAGAAAAGCACGCTTAGGTATTACAACGATGGTGAGTTGTATAATTATTTCATCATTGCATTCTGCAGTGTAATAATAACAGAAATAAAGTGCATAGTAAATGAAATGTTCCTGAATTATGCTGAAACCACTTCCTAGAGGTCTACAAAATTTTTTTTCCCATAAAGCCTGTTCCTGGTACCACAATGGTTGGGTGGGTTGTGCATAAATCATATGCTATTTATTTACTTATTCTGCAGTACTGGGAAGAGAAATTGAGGCCTTTATACTGTGCTGTATCCCCATCCCATTTTTTAAAATGTTGAGACAGAATTTTGCTAAGTTACCCAGGCCTGATTCAACTTAAGATTCTCCTGCCTCACCCTCCCACAGTGCTGGAATTACAAGCATGGAGCAGGGGCCTTTTCATATGAGACACTTGGGCATCTGTGAACTTCAATATATGTGATGGCGTGTGCGTCCTGAAACAAATCCCCTAAGTCTACTGACATAAGATAGCACTATATATTTACAAAGTTTTACTAAGAGTGTTATTCTTCAGTGTTATTCACCAGACACAAACACAAACAACTATGCAGTGGATGTGTAATTAGCCTTATCATAATAATTTCATAATACATACATATATATATATATATATATATATATATATATATATAGTACTAAAACATGTTGTGCACCTTAAAAATATACAACTATCATTTGCCAGTTATACCTCAAGTAAGTGGGAAAAAATTGTAAACAATAATATTTGTAAACGCATGACTAGGGGTGGGCATACTCAATTCATAGGCTAGCATGCCTGAAGCATAGTAGGGGCAAAAATTCATAAAATTTTTCCATATTTTTGAATTGAATTAAAGTATAACAATACAAAACTAAATATTAAGTATAACTTGGAAAAAACACTTTTGGCTATCTCAGTTACATTATTCCTCATATAATGGTTTGGCCTTTGATTCTAAGATAGCTCTGTCCACATATGCTTCTGTGTAATAGCAGGTAGAAGCCAGGGTTTTGACTCCGTTATCTAGAAGACTTACACAGAGTCATAAAAATGGCTTATGGAGACTATGAACAAAACTTAAATACTGTATGCTCATACTAAGTATTGTATTTCTTAATATTCTAATGTTCATTTTTTAGTGACACTGAATGTAATTTTCTAATTTTTCACCTTAAAAACTCAAATGTATCACATATAGGTATAATACATCTCAATAAGTCTTTCAGAGGTCATATATCTACTCAGTGAGAAAAGGTGAGCAGGGAATGAATCAATAAATGTTGCCAGTAGTCTGAGCTCATTTGTATTTCCTATAATAAGTACTTAATACACTGAGCAACTAAACAGATCAATGCACTCACAAATAACAAAGTTGAGGATGAAGCAAAAAATTTGAAAAATGAGGCCTATCTATGCCTAAAACGGTACTTATTATTCCCAATGATACAGCTCAGGCTTCTGAGACATTTTAGGAACTTCCTTTATATTTTGAAAACTCTAGGTTCCTCTCTTGCTTCGTTTTCACTCCATCTCGGGATGTGGTCTGACACCTATACCTCTAACAAGGCTACCTTGAGAAGAACTATACTTGGAAAGTATAACTGAAATTCTAACTTGTTAGGTAACAGAACAATTTAAGATATCCAGTCCCTAGAAGAGCAGCACTAGCTATTTTCTTTTGTGAAATCTGCTTTTGGATGAAATTATAAATGCTGGGACATCTATCATAATTCAGAGCTATTTTAAGGTAAGGTACAGCTAAAGACTCAGGCACTTGGTGCCCACAGCATGAGGAAAATCATTTACATTCAGTAAATACTGAAATTGAGTTTCTCAAAGCTTTGAGGCCCTTCATTTAGCAATATTTATATTGAACTAGGCATAGCCTCTGTAGTTTTAACCATGAATAACCATAAACTGGGAGCTGTATTTTAAAAAGAAGATGAAGTGTGAGACGGCATTATCCCATGATTTGGTAGACAAGTTCACGTAGATCCTACAGATACAGAGCAAAGTCTTTCTGTTTGATGTGTGCCTGGCTTATGTGGCCAAGAAAAAACACTGGCAAGATGTGCTTCTGGTCCCATGTTCCTAGCACCTCACAGAAACAGGTATCCAGAAAGGATCAAAAATGGTTTGTGAACATTTGAGAAGACTGATACTATAAGGAGACTGAAGTACAATGTTAGAGATATATTTGACATCAGCAATTACCACAATCATTCATGTTTACTGAGCATTCACAGCCACCATTCTATTACTTCACATATATTTTATCTTACCTTTCAAAGTCCCTAACAAGTAAAACTAAGAAATAAAAAAGGATTAAAGCCATAGTATGTCTATTATTATAGCCTCACTGGGATCAGACTTAGTTTGACTCCTACATGATTGAAGATAATTGGTAGGACTAGTGGAAAAATTCATCACTATTAACATTCAGTATGTTTCTGTGATGTATACATTTTATTTTTTATTTCCCCTAAGTAACTATTTAAAATTTGAATAGAAGTAAGCAGATATTTATGTACTGATGAGGAAATGATATTCAAGAAGGCCAGGTGATCTGCTCAGAGTAACTGATAGGCATGAGGTCCAGGTCAGGGACAGCAGGAAAAGTAGTCATTTAACATCTGTTCATAATGACATATAGAGGTCTGCCCATCAGGCAACAAACTGGTTTAATCAAAGGTTAAGTAAGCAGGGCATTATTTAAATTGAAAACTTTGGGATATATCTTAGTTATTAATATTAGTAAGTTAAATGGGTGTGTGAGCATCAGGGCCATGGGGGATTTCTTGATTTCTGTTGGTACTCAAACACTGCAGGCATCAGGTAGATAGAGCTACTTTATGCCCTACAGGCATGCTTGTATCACTTTCTTCCTATAGGTGTTTTACAGGTGGTGACTATAGTTATATGGACATGTAATAATAGACAATGGAGCAAAGAGATTCAAATGAAAACAGACACCTTGTGACTTTCCTAAGTAATACTTCACTACATTTTTCTTCCATCTTCCCAGAGTATGCGAATATGTAAATAAAGTGAGAAAGTGAATGTCTCAGACCCATTAGGTGGCCAACCTCCTTGAGGATATTAGGTTAACAAACCAATAAACTTCATATTTTTATCTTGGCCAGGTTACTGGGGAAAGAAAGTGATCTCATTAAGTGTTGAACACAAAACCATGAGGTCTTTAAGCAATGCAGAGATTTATATGTAACAGAAAACAGAACATAAAACGTTTCATTTTATAAATGACTTTTTTAACTTGACCTAAGTTTCTAAGTTTTTCATAAACATCTGTTTTTATGCATGAATTTCTCTTTCAAATCCCTCAGCAGGTATCTAACCACTAGTTACACAAATAGATCATTTATAGCTTCTTGGCTCTGTCACAACACCTACAAAAGTCCCTCTACATTATTTTGAGCAGGAATGAGGCACAGTACAGTGGTGATGAAGCTGGGTCTTACAGACCCTAAATGAACTACTGCGCACTTTTCCCATTTCCAGTGCTAAAAGGAGGGAGGATTAGAGGAATGGGAACAATCAGAATCCTGCTGGGAAAAGGATGAGCATATGAGGTATTACCCTACCATTTTTCATTCAGCGGCTTTCTCACAGAAAGCTCTGAAAGAACAATAATCTGAATCAAAATTTTACATATCTAAAAACAAATGTTTTCATATTTTAAAAATTCATTAGCAAACAGAAAAGACAAATGAGAACTGGGAAAAATACATGTAAACTATATCACAGAGCACAGGTGATTTATCCCTAAACTATAAAACATTTGCAGGTAAATGAGATTGATAGACGGTTTTATTTTCTGTAAATGAATTTTTTTATTCATTTTAATGAGATAAAAGAATAGCAATGAAACAGTTTCAAAACAGGTTAGTAGGACAGTTATAATAATTAATACATTGCATATTGTTGCCTTTGTAGTAATTCAGAGGACAAGATGCAGTCATGATGTCTTGTCTAAACAATATTAGTACAAATCTCTCTTCTCAGTGAACTAAGAAAAAGGAGCTGTACATCTATCCTATCTTTTTTCCACAACAAAACAGTCCTTTGTTTATATCCCCCTTTTTTGTTTTGTTTTATTAGAGATGGGTGTTCCACCACAGTGAGAGAAGCTAACTTTTTGGAGTAGTCTTTTATTTTATTTTATTTATTTTAAGGAAGGGTCTACAGGGTGTTCAGGGACTCACTACTAGCTTGGACTCACAGTGATCCACCTGTTTATAGCCTCCCAAGAGCTGGGATTACAGGCATGACACCACACCCAGTCTCAATTGCCATCTCAGTGGGCCCTGGGGGTGGGCTGGCACAGTAGGCCTGGGGCTGGCCCCTGTACCTGCTTGCAGGTCCTTTAATGTGCTGAGCTATTTCGCCAGCCCTGAAAATGCAAAGGTTTTAGAAAGTTACAAAATAAATTAAATTCAGAGAGGATGTTCTTAAATACTGAAAGCAAAGTGGAATATACCTAAGAATAAATCAAGGGGGTAACATTACCATACAGAAATGACCAGCAACTTTATAGTACAGTACTGTCAACACAGATCTTTCTGCAAGCAGAAAAGAACTATAAAAATAATAAATTTAAGAGTTTATCTGTTTTAACTGCTATGGTGTGAATGCTGGCATTGACTAGGAGCATTTCAGAACAAAGCAAATGGCACTGAGAACTGGGACTTTCAAAGTGGGCCTAGGGAGCTACAGACACAAGTTAAGTAAACACCCAGTGATCCTGAATGTGAGCTGGATACATCTGTAAGAAGTTATGACATAGTTTGTATCTAACTAACATTATATGCACAAATTTATTGTCTCTCCAATCGAGGTACTAATCAGGCTCAACCCTGCTTAGTTTCTGAGATGAGATGAGACTGACATGTTCTGGGTGACATGGCCATAAAATATTATCTCTGTTCATTAAAAAAGCCAGAAGCAATGTGTGTCCCTGGGACACAGATATTGAGATATGCAGACTGATTTTTAATTTCTGTTTGGGGAACCAAGACTCTTTGAAGAAGTCTCATTACAGAGATAGGCCAGGAAAAGTACACAATACAACAAAGAAAGATGCCGTAAAAAGAGTAATGAGGTGATGCCACAAGAGCTGAGGAGCAACCGCAAAGATATGCTTACAGACCAAAGATATTGAGAAATGTGATCCACCAGAAGCATAATGCCATGGCTAAAATGTGAAATACACAGAAAGTCCAGGAGTTTATGATGATTCTCGATTGCATATAAAACATCTCACTGGGCCAGGTCTAAAGGGTGCCTGGAAGAAAGTTTACTATGTCACACTGGCAAATGTATTTATTCTTTTTCTTCTGTAGACATTGTATCTTGGCGAATAGCTGATCAAGGAGTGCTTGTATTTATAGAAAAACCTTAGTTAACAAACAAGGGGGGAAGATAAATGCAGAAAATTTTCATTTTATAGGCTCTAATAAATCTAGTTAATTAACAAGGCCTACTAACACAAGAGACAGCCAATATGAAGGTTCTCCTGAAAAAAAACAAACAAAAAACCCCACCCTAACACTATCTAAAGTAGTACCCTTGGCAAAAAGGGATTGTGTGGGTGTGCCTATATATATTTCATACTTAAATAAAAATAACACTCAAAATCTGGTGACTAATCTGCAGATGGGCAAATTAAATGATAACAATATCCAGACAATGGGAAATTCCACTGGACAATCCCATTTTTCAACAAATAATGTGCAAGGGGGAAAAAAAGACACACAGGTAAGAAACCTACATGAATATGGGATATATCAATTAATGGCAATTCAGAAACTTCCTTTCAACAAATAATAAATCATTTAAAATACATTCAAATACATATGTGTGGAGCCACGAAGATAGCTCAGGGGCATAAAAGACAAATACATATGTGTGGGAAATGTGAAAGTAGACTAAGGCACCTGATATTAACAAAAGTTTGATTTTTAGAAATGATAAAGATAACTGCTTTGAGTTGGGGATATATAGCTCAGCAGTACTGTACCTGCATGGTGAGTGCAAGGTCCTGAGTTTGAGTCCCAGTACAAGAAAAAAAACATTGTTTGAAGAAAAAGGATTTCTGGTCTTCTGAAAAAATATACTGAGATATTTATAGGTAAACTGGTACAATGTACAGGGTTTGCTTCAACATAGAGGAGGGGGAAAATGGAAGAGTTGGGTGACAAACTGAAGGTAGACTAAATTGGGTGATAGGTACATAGGGATTTAGTGTAATCAATTCATCCCACTGTGAATAGCACCGAATTTTTCCAGAATAAAGTTAAAAGAAATAGGAACACAACATCAAAAAAATTAGATGGCTAATATTACCTAGCAATGACACTAATATCATTGAACTACATATTCCAGTCCAGGAGTCCAGAAGGAGCACCTGATGAACTTCAATAATAGTTTCTGAAACCACCACATTTTTTTTATTTTGGGCTTTGTTTTGCTTTTGAAACAGGGTCTCACTATGTAGTTCAGGCTGGTCTTGAACTCAACAACCCTTCCACCTCAGTCTGACACGTGGTGGGATTACAAGCAAATTAATAAACACCTGATACTGAACAAATTGCGTAATGTCCTCAGGTTGGCAGGAATAGAAGAAGAGGTTGAAAACCACTGTGTAAACATCTTGAGAGTGAGAAATACATTACTCACCCAGCATTTATCTCAGGTGGTACTCAAATATTTGGTGAGTTAATGAGTGATCCTGGGAGGTGCAAATGAACAGCAGACTTAAAAGTAGCTAATGCCAATTGCTGTATGTGCAAAAATCATCACTCATATTTGATAAAATAATATCATAAAGTTAAGTTTAAGAGCAGGGTTGTTTCAAGTGGAATAGGTTTCTTTTATATGGTCACAAATTAGTCACCTCTAACAGCTAACAGTAAACACCTTGAATAAAAATAGTTTTAAACACACAATTGAGTAAGGTGTAGCTAGCAAATATTCTGATTCTACAATATGTTTTGGACAAGACAGTGCTTCTTATGTGACTTAACAAAACAAACCGTTGTCAGATTCCATGAGCTGAAATAGTACACTATTTGCAAACAGGGCTGACTGTCCAAGATTTACCAGTACAGATACCACATATTTCAAAACTAACAGGGAACAGACAATGATTAATACTCACATTTGTTTACATATCTCCAAAATAAGGCATATAAACATCAAATATAGATTATTTTGTTTTTAAAGTGTAATAGAGCCAAGTCTACTGTCCAACTATGGGTCACTATAGAACACTGGAAGCATAATAATCTAAATTTAAGGCTAGGAGGAGCTGAGAAACCACCTTATTCAAATTTTTCATTCTGTTGAAAAAACAGATGCCCTTCTACATTGTGATGGACAACTCTGAAATTAGCTGGGATAGCCACACTTGAACAAAGAGTATACTCAGGTACAAAGTGCTCAGCATCAAGAGCTGAACACTTTGAGTTCACAGAAATGACATTTAATAGAGTAACAGTATCAAACTCAACTCTAAGTGTCTATGTAAACATATGTACACACAAAAATACAAACATCAGCATTTCTGCTAATTCCTTTTAAAACACATTTGTCTTAGATTTGAAGAGCATCTAACGGTACCTCAATTATTTTTTAAAAATCCTGTCCAAATGAACCTAAGCAAATGGACAGTAGCTGTTTTCCTTCACTTATTTTTTGTAGTCTCTCACTGATGTAGTAACGCTTATACTATCATTACAAGAGTTACTCCTTACATAATTTCCAAATGAAGAAAAACAATTACAATATAAACTATCCTGGTAATCTAAACTGATAAATAAGCTGTATTTCTTGAGTGTTTCACAGAGAGATACCTGATAATGTAGGTTCTTAGCTATGCCAATTTATAAAATGTTTGAAAGTGAGAGGAATGGGAAGGAAGAGCTTTGCATTTACATTACAAAATGTTACAAAAGGCTTTGCTGGAATAAACAAACAGAAAACTGCCTGCAAAAGAGGAATGGGAAAGAAAAATGACAAACCTTTATTTCCTTTCTGGTGAAACATTCAATTACTTTAAGTCCTGAGTCCGTAACTGTTTAATTCTAGGACTGTATCAAAAGTGATGCATCTTTGTTGCACATGTAATTCTTCAGCTGAGTCTCTGATATTGTGGAAAAGAAAACTACTGAGATTGACAACAGTAATGTTTTTGGTTGGGATGATTCAAGATCCCTGAAGGAAATTGGAATATAAATCAACACTTCTTTTCAAAAAGCTAAACACAAAACTGAGGATTTTTTTCTTCTAAAAGGGATATAGCAGCCTTCCATAGATAAACATAATACAAGATTATCAAGTGAAGGGTGTTTCAAACTCTACCCTAACTCTCAACTTGGCTGTCCAAATTCATACAGGAAATCTGAAGGTATTTATTAAAATCAGTGTAGTGTTATGAATAAAGATTCTAAATCTTCCAGAGATTTTATGTTGCTAACTCTCTTGTCAAATTCAAAATGTCTTGTATTTTCTCTAA